>VWZK01012048.1:0-16384 GCA_013396935.1 Baryphthengus martii
ATATTTGAGGGTACTTATGTCTTTCACTTCACCCCACCCTACGCACTGGTTTTTTCTGCTTACCTTTCCATGACTCTTTTCTATTCTTACTCAATTTTGTTTAATAATTTCTCTGTTGGGGCTCATTTAAGTCTCATCTCGGTATCGTTAAGGATATTAGTGTATCAATCACCACAGCTATGAGTCTAAATCACAGATGATAAAACATTAAAAAATCCTGGATCAATAGCACAATTTAATACCATAGGATAAATCTGGAAATTTCTCTATTTGGTTTCCTAAAGTTGCAGACATAGCAAATTTCTATGGACATTGTTTCTTAATTAAAAAAAAAAAAAAAACAAACAAAACCAAACCAACAGCAATGATGAATTACAGTGCTATAAGTACCAAGAGGATCATATTGCATCACGCCTCCCGAGGATCAATAGGTTGATCCCTGCTTTAGAGGAAAATGACTTACAAAATGCCTGTGATATTTTCTACAAAAATTCTCCCTTCCCCAGAAATACTCTTGCATCTCCACAACATTTATTTCCTGCCTCTATAAATTAAATAAAAACAAATGTCACAGCCCCTAAACCTTCTAAGTCTCTGCCACATGGTGTTACAAGTTCTAAAGACAAAAGACACAGATTGCGCCTAGTGGCTTCCAGGAGATATGAAAGACTGTTGTTTTGTTAGACTCCATTTGTGATCATGGCCAGACTTCTCGGGTTTATCACTAGTCGGGGATGACAGTCTTCTGCTATGTCACTGACATATCATGTAAACAAATTCATTGAAGAATCCTGTGAAAGCAGGTGAATCTGTGTGAATGAAGGTTACTTTTTACAATTTGACCTTATTAGTGCTAACTCTCATGTAGTTGTCGTTTAGTCTTCTTCCTAATCACTCTTGTATGAAAACGATGGAAATTGATATTTATAGTATTTCATGCCTTAGGTATGGAAAACTAACAGTTACCAGAGAAAAAAGAGTATGTCTTCCTGTCATATTATTCTACCCTTTCCACTTTCACTCCTCTAACAATGAGTCTAGAGAGCTCAACATTGATGCTTAAAAAAACATGGGTTTAATTTTCTGCAAGTTTACTTCTTTGAGGACTGTCTGTTGAATGCCACACCAGCACAGGGGAAGGGGCAGAAGCACCAGATTTGAGACTTTTCTTCCTATGGTAACTATACTATAGCGTGCTTTTTCCACATTGCCAAAAATTGTTCTCAGGTATTTGGAAGTCACAGCCAGGGACAGACAAGAGTGCTCTTTAACAGTTGAACAACCCATCAGGAAAAATGTGCTAGTAGTTGAGCCATTGTTTTTTCCCAAGGGAATCTCTCTAAATAGTGTAGTTGTGCACCTGGATATGGTACAGTGTAGTAGATGCTTACTAAGAGTGAATTTTCCTTGCTGATACAATGCTTGCCATCATGATATCTGATAATCATTCTCAAGATATGTGCGTACACAGTACAATGGCATCTTTAGAAAGATGATTAATTTCCAAGAAAGATGCAACGTAAAGACTGTGAAAAATATGTATTGCTCAAATGAAATTCATAAATAAATATTCTTTATCTAACCATTTACTTTTATTCAAGAAAGAACATTAGAAGATGCGTCTTTGGTTCCAAACAGTAACATCCAAGAGGAGGTAAAATATCCATACCTCAAATTGTGTGAATAACCATATCAAAATCAGGAATTTTAACATATACCAAATATGAGGTTTAGTTTAGCTCAATGTATTTCCTTAGAGAACAAGAATGCAAAGTTCTGCAAAAATGCTTGATAAGGCCAGGGAGAAAGAAATTTAGTGTAAAGTGGCCAAAGAGTATTTCTGGTTTCTAGAGACAGTAGGAAAGGAGATCATAATGCAGATGTGCAAGGATACTGAAATAGGTTGGTGTAGGTTTTTTTATCTAGTGTGTTTTATAAGAATAAAAGATATTTTGACCTTAAATATGCTTCTCTGAATACTTTCCTGATCCTACATCCATGGTCAATCCAGGCCATTCAAGGTCACCTGTGTGTTAGTCCAGAAGCCTGGCAGCAGATGATGAAGTTAAGAGCTGTATTTGCATTTGGAGATGTGGGGGCAGCCTATTAAGACCTCTCATTTGTCTAATTTCATTTTCACCAACAGACTGAAACACAGTCTCTTTCTTAAGGTATGACACAAGCAGGCAGGAGTGACTTCCAGGAATGGCTTCACAGTCAAGTAAACAAGTATTTCTCCTCCTGTAAAGTCATTCTCAGTATTACAGCTATTTAGAGGCAGCACGACGAAGACCAATATCATGAAGCACAGCATTGTCCCAGTGGGAATGTAGAAGCATAGGAAGCAAAATAGAGGGGTTTCAGGCTGCTGTTTGGTAGAGATTTAAGCTCTAGGAAGCAGGCCCCTGCAGAGAGATAAAGTGAAAATGTATTTAACCCTTTTTCACCTATTAGAATGCCATCAAAGTTGTTTTACCTTGCATTTGATAAAGTTCGCCGATTTCTATTTCAATGTTGTTGCAAACCCAAGCTGTAAAAAGAACTCAATTGTAGGAAAAAAAATAAATAAATTAGTAGAGTAGATAGTACTTCCCTTGTCTACTAATATAGGTGCTAGGAATATTGATATAAATGTTAGTATTTGTTCTTCATGAGACATAAGTCCTGGCAGAATTACTGTAAGCTGAGGTGAAAGCAGCAGCCAGGATCTACCCAGGATATCAAGGCCTGGGGCAGCCCTAAAAGCCTGGCCAGATGCAGCTCCCAGCTTGTCCATCCAGGGTGGCCCCACCTCGTAGCCCCTTTCCAGAGCCCCAAGATGCAGGTGGAGGCCAGCCCCAAGGCTGAGCTATAGCAGATATGGCTGTGCCAACTTTGCCAGAGGCTGCCCCACAGCCCCTAAGCTGGGTGTCACAGGGCCAGGAGCCACAACAGTGCTACAGGTTGCAGTCTGACACCGTGGGGCCTTGCTCCACAGTTGTACCAAAGTTTTCCACTGTGATTGGCCTAAAACCAGGCGGAGTGAGCTCTCGCCTGGGGCTGTGCTTACAGCTATAGCTGAGCTGAAGGTCATCAATCTCATCTTTCCACCTGGTCTGTGCCACTGGAATCTCTGGGCTGACCATTCTACCTCCACCCCTGCAACTTCTGGGACCTCCTCTTGTCCCTGTGCTTCATATTCACTCCATATCCTGGCTCTGGCTCTGTAACTTTGCCATAGCCCCCTGCTCCTGCCTGGACCCCAGTTCCTGCCTCAAACCAGAACAAATCAAATTTGAACATGTTGTTCATTCTTTGCTGAGGTGGAATCAATATTTCCTCTTTGCTGAAAATTTTAGTTGCTAGATCTTTTTTTTAAAAAAAAAAATGTTTGTCTGAAGTCTTCCCTCTGCAGTAAATAATAATTTACCTTAGGTTTTTTGTTCAGGTGTTTCTGGTATTTGGTAAAATATCACATAGTGTTGTGAGTAATTTTTTTTCTCATCAACTTGTCTCTAATTGTTCTACCGGCAAAGCACTTATTAACTTTATATTTTTACAAAGCCTCTAGATTAATATACTGTCTAGTCTGTAAATTTTCTAAGATGGAAACTGTTGACATACTTTTATCTCAGAGTACCAGCCACAGAAAACATCACAGAAAAAATGGCTTTTTTATATGAACTACTTTACTGTGCCTTAGAGACTACTTCAGTTGCAATAATGCCTTGTATTTACAATAAAGCTAAAAGGTATTCTTTTACAAAATACATCAATCTTTTTCATATTATTAAGAATTTGATGAATGAAATATATATACAAATTGCATTCTGTTACTCTCCTATTTTTTTTTTCTCCATTTAAAAGTAATTTGCTTCTATGGCTTTCTAATTCTGCTTTTTTTCCTTGTTCCTTTATATATCTAATGAATGCAAATAGTCCTCAATAGCATTTGGGATTTACAAGAATAGCATATTATCACGTAGAAATTGTTCCACAATTCCTATAAAATATAAGGAAATACTTTTACTAATGGTTCGGCTGATATGTCACCCAAATGGTACAAAACAGGTATTGATAAGCTGAAGAGTCATAAAAAGACTTGGTGAGAGTCGGGGGTGTGGTGAGGAGGAACCACAAACTAAATCCTGAAAATTCTGCAATTATTTCTTCTGGTCATACATCAAGAATAAGTTATAAAATTCACTCAGAAGCAGGAGTACAGTAAACCTTTCCCTTCGTGCTATGATTCTACTTTTCCTGTAAGTACTATATTCTAAACGACCATTGACATATTAAAGAAAATATCAGTTATGTTCTGTAGAAAAAAAAGAGGAAATATATTGTACATACTACTATTATAAATTCCAGTTCATTTTCCAAAAATTCACATATATTAATGGAATTCCCTATCACAAAAACTTTACTGAGTGTTAGGAAATTAGGATCCCCACTTGAAGTCCTTTAAACACATCACATATTCCAATAATCTCTGACTGAAGCTGAAGATCCCAAGGACAGGTTCACAAAAGAAAAGCTAAAGTGTTTTTCTACCTGTTACTGTCTTCTCATATCGCACAACTGCATCCTGTCTCTCTAACCTTTTCTAAACATAATACATTTTTACAGGCAGTCAATATGTATGATCTTAGACCAAAAATAGCAGGAAATGGAGATTAAAAGCAAAGGTCCAGGAATCCTCCAAAGTCTTCTGGACAGATGTGGCAAGCAAAGCACATTTTTCTTTATGGAATTAATAATAAAAATAATTCTTAAAGTAGAAAACTAACAATCAAACAGTAATACTCATGTTACAAAAAGCTAAAAAGTTAGAAAAGATAATTCTGTGATTTCCAGTGCACTTTTATTGATTTCTTTCTTATGGTACATCCATTCTGCATACAATAGAGCTATGAAATTGTCTATCATCAGGTAATTGAAAGCTCTTTCATAGTACTTTTACATAAATTCATGTTTTCTAATGTCAGTACTTTAATCATATTTGGTAGAAAGATGCAGTAGTCTTTCAGACTGGAAGCAAAATAAAAACTTCAGCAGATAAAATGCTTTGTAGTATTAACTGTCATGTTGAAATCTGGATTATAGTTGCATTAGTTTAAAGTTAAGTATATTTTTTTATCTCTCATATTTGTCACTAAAGAAACTCAGAAAAAGTTAGGATTCTTTTAGAATTCTGTATAATTAGCCAGCTTTACTTACAAGTTATTTAAATACCAAATAATAAGGAAATCGTTATTTGGAGTGACAGTGGCAGCATTATGTATATAATCCCTTGATTATATATGTATTTTTACTCATACTTCTTATGTAGGACAATAATTTAATTGTAGTCAGCTGCATCTGGATCCTAGAACAGCTTATTGATGTATTACAGTATAGTTAAATAAGGAGTTCCACTGCAGAGGAATTATTTGCATGATGAAGTTAAGTCTATGCAGAGTTGAAAAAGCTGTAGGATAGAGCCACATCCAGTTGCTGTCTCAGTAGTTGCACGGGTTTTTTTCAGGAGGAAAAAAAGTCACTATCACACATTTTTTTTTTTTTTTTTTTTTTTTTTAAGGTAGATTTAAAATAAAACCAGTCCAACCACTCCAGTATTTAAAGGAAGCTGCAGCATACACTGAGTTTGAATTAGTTGGTTTCTTTCTGAATATTCTACTTGACAATATCCCTTGGACAGGATGGTATTGTGATGTTTTGTGACTAGGGAAGAATGTCTGAGCAAGTTTTTCCTTTAGGGAGACTGTGGTTTTCCTGTCCAATACCACTTACACTATAAATGTAATAGCAGAATAGATGGGAATGACAGCTTCACTGCAAGGAAATCCTTACAGACCCTGAATAAAAGCCAGACTAGCTACAAGTTCTTACAGCTGCAAAGTTAGCTGAAATACTGCAGCACTGTCACCCACATGCAGATTTAGCTACAACTTTGATCCATTCATTCAGCCCAATTATCAAGATGATGAGCTAATTATGATGTAGGAGTTAGACGTCTTTTTGTTTTGGCTAGTTTCAAATGACTTAGTGATTCCTGGTGTGCTTGGTCTTCTTAAATAAAACCTGAAGAAGTATAGCTTATGTAAGCAATTCAGCCATAAATTGGAAAAAAATCCAAAAAACAACAGGAATAACTGCTCAGGATGCTTTCAAGGTTTTAGTCAGTTGGGTAGGTGAAGAGTTACTGCCATCTGCTGGAAGGATTCCTTTCCTAATTTAACTTTAAAAGTGAACGCGGCTTTTTATGAGTAAAATAATGAAAGATTAAACTCTTACCATTGCTGAAATTTAATGACACCAAAAGTGTAAAATTATGAAAAAGGAACTAAATCTCCTTGCAATCCAATGCCTGAATGAAGGACTGGGTAAATAAACCAGACTGATAAATATAGACTAGAGAGCATAAATCCTCCTAAAAGTGGGAGATGAGAAGATGCAAAGAAGGGTGGCTGGGGGACGATAGGAGTGAGGGAACTAAAGACAAAGAGGTCTTCGTGGACAACTACTTATTTAATTTTAGAGCATAAATTTCAATACTGCTGTTTCACTCATAAATATTACCTTAGTAAAAAAAAAATGGTAATTTAAAAAATTACCTATATACTACAGATAGGTAGCAGGGATGTCTCAGCAAATGTTCAGCTTTTCTTTGACAATTCCAGAAAATAATAAAACAAACAAAACTAAAACAAAGTAAACCAAACAAACAAAAAAAGACAAGAAAAAATAAAACAAACAAGCAAAACAAATCAAGACAAACCCACAAAATAACAACAAAAAGACGCATGCACAAAAAAAGTCACGAACAGATGAACAACAACACACAAAAAACCCAAACCAAACCAAAACAAAAAAAAACACAACCAAAGAAAACCAACCAAAATATACACTCTTTTTGTCCTCCTGCTAGGAGACTTCTCTTTATATCACAAAATACACATCAATCATTAGCACTGCAAAATCATGTTGAAAGTAAAGCTAGCAGTAACATGTATGTAGTGCAGTACTACCTACTTTTGAAGAATTTTCCTGTCTTCATTCTCAGTTTTGTTTCAGCTATTGTCCAAAATTGAGACAACACTGAGTACTCCTTTCCAGCTACAGACTTTTAAATCTTCAGTTTTATATCAGTCAGCTGAAGATTTCAGACAGCTAAGTTAGAAGTTGAATGTTTCAGAGTGAACTGTGTTGTGGAAAGCAGCACTCAGCCTGACACAGAATACCTATAGGAAATATATTCTACCAGGAAAGAGAGAACTTTACATGGTTAGTCTCTATCTGCTGTCTTTGATGCTAGCAGAACTCTACTGAAATTGTCATTAAATGAAACTGGGAAAAAATTGCAGTGAAAGATGGAATGTAAATGGGACCAGCTAGGATGAGGAAATCAAGCCAGTTGAACCACTTGCAAATATTGAGGTGGGAATGATTGGCTAGCAAAAGAAGGAAGAATATAAATACAGAGTTGAATGTGGTGAGAGGGAACTGTGATCACATAGTCAAATGATAGATGAATTTCAGAGAATCACAGAATCACAAAATGATAGTGGCTGGAACGGACCTCAGAAGATCATCTAGTCCAAGCCCCTGCCAAGGAAAGTTCAGCTAAAAAAGGTTACACAGGACTGCATTTGTGTGGCTTTTGAATGTCTCCTGAGACGAAGACTACACCACCTCTCTGGTCAGCCTGTTCCAGTGCTCCATCACCCTCAAAGTAAATACCTCCCCATGTTTAGGTTGAGCTTCCTATATTCGTGTTTATGTTCGTTACCTCTTCTTCTGTCACTGGGAATCACTGAAAACCAATAAAATTATGATACCTGATATATCTGCTGTACCAAGAAAAATCGCACCAAATTACAGTGTAAATCAAACTTCATAGTGAAGCACTTTTTTCCTTCTGGGCTGGGAGTTTACATTTAATGTCTTTTACATCTTATCACATTGACCATTTCTAAGCTGTTCATAGCAATTGTTAAATTCAGCACACCTGGAATTTCAATCTGAGTGATTATTTACGGAGCCCTACCTTTAACTTTGTTTTAGGTTCAGTATTCATTACGCTAGTACCAACAGCTTTAAAGTGACTGACACAGAGGAGATGTACTGTGAGACCTCTTTTTTAAATACACACATGGGGATACACTTTCTCCCATTTTTGTCAATTTATGCTGATAAGGATGAGCAATATATTATCCTCCTGCATAACCCTGACTGGGCTTCTGAAAAAATCCCAAATTTGCAGTAATTTCTCCATCATTGACAGCCTCCTGTCAACTTAATGTATATATACACTGTATTATCATGCTTCTGCAGGGCCACACTATCTTTTTTTCTGGGTATTATCTGGATAATTTCAAGGAAGAACATTCCTCAAAAAGTAGGATGCATCTTAATGAGAAGAAATGTAGGACAATAATGTTCAAGGAGTGTACAAGTAAACTGAAGCACCTACGCTGATGTTAGTGTGATAGCATGCTTGGGCTAATTAGAGACAAAGACCATGAAAAGCAGAGATAATCTGTGCATAGGTGTGTAACCTTTACGATGAAAATTTCTACATCCAGGATAAGCTGTTAACCTTAATTATATTTTTTTCTGAAGTCTAGAAGGCCTAAGGAGAGAGGTCGTGTCAGACGTACACTCAGATTCAACACATGCATAAACAAATCCTATACAAACCTCTAGTCTAGAAATGTCAAATGGTCAACAGTTTTTGAAAAGTATTTTCTCTGTAACTTTGTGTAACTCTGCAGTGAATCTGTGGCACACTTTTACAAGGAATTGAGAAGCAGAATCAGTCTGGACAAAGTCATTCCTTGTAAATAAATTTGAAACAGTGTGCAAGGCAGATTTAATCTACTATAGTATAAGTAACTTGTAGCTTTGTAAACTAACGTTTCATTTAGTTCCTGTGCCTAATCTATTCTGCAAAGTGCCTTGACCTGCTAGAAGTCATGCATGAATTAGGAGGACAAAAGAAGAACAAATCAAACCACAACAAACAAGTAATATTGTCTGTTAATGAAATACAGGTGTTTTCCTTAAATATGTATTACTCTCATGACCCGTTTCTTCCCTTAAAGGAGATAAACCTCTAAACATCATATCTTTTACCGTCCCTTGCTTCTCATTGTAGTAGAAGCACACATGCCTCTGTAAAATAACTTTCTTCTACTTACACTTAGATTGTATGCACTGATCTTGGCCGTCTTCTTTCGACACTACTTAAGAGAGCAAGGCAAACTTGCTGACTTGTTAAAGCCACTAGTCTGCGCTATTGTGTAAGAAATCTGTTATAGGCAATGCTTTAAAAACACCATTGTTTTTATTTTCCTATGTTGTGTACTGCTAAAGAATGACTAGTAAATATTTTGAGTTTGAATTAAGTTTTAGCTTTTATTTTCCCAGCATCTGCTATATCATGACAATCTTTAATTAGAAAGTGTATCCTATTCAAAATATCAAATATGATTTAATTCTCCTTTGATCTTTTACTAGAACTAAAAAAAATATGGTTAGGCTAACTGAGATATTAAATCTTAAAGCTTTCAAAACCCAGGTAGTCTCTAACTATTAAAGTATGCAATGGGAAAAATGTTGTTTTTTTTTTTCTAATATAGAAGTTAGTGCAGAAGAAAGGAAATAAAAAAAAACAACAAAAAAACAAGAGTGAACAGCCACTAACAGAATTAATTTGATTGTGAATATTATATTCAGTCTACACATAACTAGTCTTTGTAGACTACTTAATGATTACGGATAAGGCTTAAGCTAGAGCTTCAAAAGAGTGTTAATAATATTTGGAAATTATCTTCCACTATAATACAGATGTTTTCAGCAGCAGGGAAAATAAAATCCCTAAAGAATGTGCCTAGTATATTCGAATGGGATCAATCTCATCCCAGAGGTTAAAACAATATTGATACCCAAAGAATGCTAACAGATGGTTAAGAGATTTTTTTTTTTTTTTCCTTATCAAAATCTTTAAACTAATTCTAGCTGCATTTTAACAACTGATTTACAATGTAGAGTAAAAAATATTTTTGTTGATGTGACTTTTGGCTTTATTCTTTTTTTTATGTTTTCGATATGAACTTATGTTATCTGTACTAGAAAATAAGGCACTAAGAAAAAGTTATAAATCTGAAATAAATTTTCTTCGTGCCATTTAATAACATGAATCTTACGGTTACTTTTTACAAAGGTAAAATTCTTGCTAATGACACCTGTTAGCAGCTTCACAGAAAAGAGGGTCTGAAGCTGTTTTCTGTTATTATCTGCTCCACTCAATCAGTAGAAAAAGATGATCTTTTCCTTAATGCAATGGATTTTACATCTACACTATTTATAACTGTAACGATTTCCACTTCACCTGTAAGTTACCTTTGTCTGTGAAAAATACAATTCTTAGACTATAACAGAAGCATTTTATTTATCTTTTAATTCTTAGTTTTGAAAAATTCAAAAGTAAATATAACCTTTAAGACAGTAATCCCAGCAAATATGTGATGCATGCCAATTCAGCAAGACAATTAAACTTTTCTGTCACATTAACATTTTGATTCATATGTCACAGAAACGTAATATCACACAAAGTCTATAATCCTTGACTGTCTATCTAGTAAATTTTAATGCACTATACAATACTTTTTTCCAGAACTACAACCCTTCACATAACACAGAGCCTTGCCTTTAGCACTTTAATAAACTCAAATTGCAGGCAACAAATCTGAAGCATTTTGCAGGTAGTGAGCAGATCAAATATTCATGAAAATGGTTCATTCAGTTTTAAATATCCATGAACAGTGTGTTTCTGTGGATATTTTACTAACTGTACATTGCTGAACGTGGCGTGAACTGGAGGAGTGTTTAATCATCGTACCGTAGCAATATGATTTTGAGTGTGTCAGTGCAAACTCAGCTTGTATGTAATTTGGATTGCAACAGCTTTTTAGGAGCCTTACATGCTACACATAGGAAGACCATCTCAAGTCTAAAAAAAAATAAAATCTAAAATTAAGCAATCTATGAATTTTTCTATGTGCTTAATTCTATGTGATAATTATTGTTACCATTCACAGGCCTGAATTTCAAACATACTTATTATAAAACACAAGTGTTATGGGCTTCAAGGTTTTGACTGATACAGAGAGTCTAAGGGAGAAGTCAAAGCAGAACTCCCAACTTGAAACTCCCTCTTGCCCTGTATCAATTTCATGGCAGAAATTCCCAGAGTCTGTGCACATTCCATTTCCAATTCTGGATGACAAGGAGAAATGTTAATGCACGACAAGGTTTAGTTACATGAGTCCCAGTAACTTCAAATGTATCATGCTGGAAATATTCTCTGTCTGCTTTGAATTCAGTGCTCCAATCACACCCATGTGAAAGACTCAACTCCCAGGTTTTCCAGGCAGTATTCAGAGTCTTTTATCCCTACAAATTATTTGGAAATAAATCGGATTTCTGAACTGTAATTGTGTCATGCTGATCTGAATGCAAGTGTGTTATATTGCATCAATTACAATGCTTTTTGCTCTCACTTAGCTAGTTTAATTTCTATTTTTTTTTCAATTTTTATGTAAATATGACAAGAAATAAACATGCAATTGTATCTCACTATGAGGTAAGTCAAGTCCACCGCTGGAGTGGAGCTGAAATAGGGCAAAATGGTAAAAGAAAATATTTTGTTGTATGCAGGGAGAAGATCATGTCTGTGTACTACATTCTATAAAAGTTAAAAAATGCTGGTAGCTTGGGTCAAGCATTCTGACTTACTTAATCTCAAAACAGTTTACATTAGTGAAGTTAGCTTTGGGGAGAGTTTCTTTAGCTTCACTTTCTCGCATACGTTGTAATTGGTTTATAGAAATATGTGCTCCGGGATTACGGAAAAATGGCAAACTGTTAGAAAGAAAGTGTCCATTAATTGAATTCTTAATCATCAAGAAAATTATTTTAGTTTAGTTTGTCAAATGTGAAAGCTATACCGTATTGAGCTTCCACGGCAATGTTTTGGTAGCAAGGGGGTCTACAGGGCTGGCATCTGTGAGAAGCTTCTAGAAGCTTTCTCTGTGTCTGGCAGAGCCAATGTCAGCTGGCTCCAAGATGGACCTGGCACTTGCCAAGGTCAAGCCTATGAACAACTGTGGTAGTGTCTCAATGACAATATATTTGAGAAGAGGAAAAATAAAGCTGTGTGACTGCAGTGAGAAGAGAGAATTGAGAATATGTGAAAGAAACAATTCTGCAGACACCAAGGTCATTGAAGAATGAGGGGAAAGAGGTGTTCCAAGCACCAAAGGAGAGATTTCCCTGCAGCCTGTGGTAAAAACCATGTTGAGGCAGGTGGTCCCTCTGCAGCCCATGGAGGATAATGATTAATCAGATATCCACATGCATCTGTTAGAGGACCCCATGCCAGGGCAGGTGTGTGTGTCCCAAGGAGACTGTGACCCTGTGGAGAGCCTGTGCTGGAGCAGGCTTCTAGCAGAACCTGTGACCTCATGGAGATAGGACCCTATGCTGGAGCAGGTTTGATGGCAGAACTTGTGACCCAGTGGAAGACCCATGCTGGAGCAGTCTATTCTGAAGGACTAAATCCTGTGAACTCGTGCTGGAGCAGTGTGTGCAGAACAATAGCTGGTAAGAAAGGTCTGCATCAGAAAAGTTTGTGGAGAACTGCCTCCCCATTAGATGGGACCCCGCATTGGAGCAAAGGAAAAGTGTGAGGAGGAAGGAGAAAATAGTCTTCATTTTATTATATACGTCTGTGAAGAAGGTCAAAATTCATGTATAGTCAGCCCAGAACATTGTCCATCATAGTAATTATATGGATTATAATGTATGAGAGAGAACGTGAATATATATATACTGCATTAATTTTAATACAATTTTCTCACCGGTGTAACAAATTAGTTTCCTGCATTCTATACCTGTAAAAGTGAGAATAACAGACATTTGCTAGCATTCCTTGAATGAAGATTAGCAAAGTTACATTTCAATTGCACTTCTTAGCCACCAAACTCTTTAGAAAACAGAAAGCAAAATCAGAGGACCAGTAAGTGATGCAGACATCAGTAGAATTTCTCCTGGCTGACTAGAGTAATTTCTCTACCTGTCCATGGCTACTCTCTCAGTGCACATACAGAGACAGAGTCTTAAGAGATTTACATTGTATTTTATTGAAAGAGACCATAACATTCCTTTTAACAAATTCTTTATTGCTGACTTTTGACCTTCAAGGCTCATGACTAACAATGAAGTAATGAAATCCATAATGTGGTGGCATAATAAGGTGACCTGACACTATTCGGATTTTTTTACCATCAGGTACCATGCTGTGTAAGCTGCTGCCTTCATGCATTGCTTTTTTTTTCACTCCAACACTAACCTGCTTATTTCTCTAGGTATCATATTTTGTCATTAGTAAACCCATCATATGCAACCTTGTACATAAACATACCTTTGTGTATCCTCCTCCTAGTTTCCAGATCTTGATAATATTTAACAGGTTTTTAATATAATCAAAACTAGTTTTATGTCTTTCAAAATTCTTCAAGAGCAGGAAACAAAAAAAAAAAAAAAAAAAGAAAAGAACGGAAAATACATTTCTGGACATGAGGATGAACTTGTATAACTTATTATGGTACTCCATCCTCAAGTCTCATTAATGAAATGTTCCATATCTACTGAACCTTCCACTCTATTAAACTGTGTTTTGTCACCTTGTTTTGTTAAAAAAGTCGAGATAAGAAAGCAAATTTTGAATTATTACTTAGATGCATGAGAAAGAGATATTAAAACCACTTCTGCAAAGTAACAGATTTTGCAAGGTTTCTCAAACAAATATTATACACCAAGGTGTAACTTTTGCTTAAAATTCCAATCACAACATAATCCAGAAAACAAAACTAAAACTGTAGAGAGAACAGAAAATTGATGAAAAACATCAAATTGATGAAATGCAGAAATGGAGACAAAATATCGGGCATCAGTGACAAAAAGTAAAACTCCTGTATATTTTGCTGAGACCACGAGTCCAACATTTACTTTCTGGAAGGTGATGTTAGGAAAGTTTCCCAAAAGGACTAAGATACAAGTGGATTGGTGTAACTCTGATGTCAGTAGCTAGAATGGATATGCCCAGTGTTAGGATTCAAGGGTACTTTTGTGTCATTGGGAACAAAAAAAAAAAAAAAAACAAGAGAGAAAAAAAAAAATCAAAACCTTCTCTTGAGTACATCGGTAAAATGTGTCCTTCCAATTGTGGCTGTGGCTATACAGGGAAACAGCTCCCCGTCCAGCCCCCAGAACAGGTGCAAAGCAGCAGTTGCATAGTTGGCAGAAGTATAATGCCTACATCTTGTTTGTTATTTCAGCTCTATGCAGCATAATAAATTATGACAACATTACAATGTTCTATGCTTTTTTTTGGGGGGGGAGGTTGGTTTTGTTTTTTTTTTTAATCACGGAAACATTGTCATCATTTTTCTGCACAGGTTAAATAAAATTTGGACTAAGATCCTTAGCAGAGAGAAACTGACCTTGCACTTCTGGCAATTAAACTCAGCTGTGGATAGGAACTCTACAGGGTAAATCAAGATTAAATTCTTCCTTTATCATTATCCTTATCTATCTGACCTGTGCACAGTGTAGACCTGATACAGCACTGAATGCTGAAAGTTTGGTAACATTAACAGAATTCGAGCCTGGTGGTTAACAACTTCTAAATCTCCTGCAATGTTAATTCCTTTTCCCCTCCTTGACTTCTTTTTATCCATTTGTTCTAGCTTCTTAAGCTATTGTTGTAAATGTTTTCCTTCTTTTAATCAGGGTGTAGTGAAGAATGCTTGCCCTTTCTTACCAATATGTGTGATGTGCCCAGAATACACAAGACCTGGTAACAAATCCACAAAGATTTCTTTGTTGAAAAAGAGAATATTCAACACATATACCATAGCCAAAGAGTACTTAACACAAAATCGTTTGCTTTGTGAATGGAATAATGGAAGAACACAAACAGCCATGATCATTTATGCAATATCCAGATGTGGTCTAATGAATGTGGAATAGAAGAGTATAATCCCTTCCCTTGATGTCCTGACTCTGCCCCTACTCATAAAACCCAGCTTACTGTTTTACTTCGCTGCCATGCTGCACTGCTGACTTCATATCACTGTATTCTAGCCTTAGTTTCAAAATATCAGTGCAGATGTGTTAATCAGCTTTTCCACTGCGTTATTTTTTCCTGAAAACCTGTAAGTAATAGAATCATAGAATAGAATCATAGAATGACTTGAGTTGGAAGGGACCCTAAAGATCACGTAGTTACAACCCTCCTGCCATGGGCAGGGACACCTCCCACCAGATCAGGTTGTTCAGAGCCTCATCCAGCCTGATCTTAAATACTTCCAGGGATGAGACATCCACAACTTCTCTGGGAAACCCATTCCAGTGTCTCACTATCCCCCTAGTAAAGAACTTCCTAATGTCTAATCTAAACCTACCCTGCTCTAGTTTAAAACCATTGCCCCTTGCCCTATCACCATATGACCTTGTAAAATGTCCTTCTCCAGCTTTCCTGTAGGGCTCTTTCACGTGCTGGAAGGCAGCTATAATGACTTCCTGGAGCCATTTCTTCTCCAGGCTGAACAGACCCAACTCTCTCAGCCTGTCATCATAGGAGAGGTGTTGGAGCCCTCTAAACATCATTGCAGGCCTCCTCTGGACCCTGTCCAATAGATACATAACCTTCTTGCATTGGGGGCTCCAGAGTTGGATGCAATACTCCAAGTGAGGACTCACAAGAGCAGAGTAGAGGGGCAGAATCACTTCCCTTGGCCTGCTGGACACTCCTGTTTTGATGCAGCCTAGGATATGGTTGGCTTTTTGGGCTGCCAAGTCCTTCTCTGCAGGACTGCTCTCAACCCACTCATCACCCAGCCCGTATTTGGGCATGGCATTGCTCCGCCCCAGGTGCAGGGCCTTGCTGAACATCATGAGGTTATCATGGGCCCACCTCTGCAGCCTGTCCAGGTCCTTCTGAATGGCATCCCTTGTCTCCAGCGTGTTGACCATACCACACAGCTTGCTGTCATCCACAGTCTTGTTGAGGGTGCACTCAATTCCATAGTCCATGTCCAACAAAGATGTTTAACAGCACCAATCCTAGTACCTATCCCTGGGGGGCTCCACTTGTCACAGGTTTTCATTTGGACATTGAGCCATTGATCACAACTCTTTGAGAGTGGCCATTTAGCCAATTCCTTATCCACTATGTTATCCATCCATCAAATCTATGTCTTTCCAATTCAGAGACCAGGATGTCATGCAGGACATTGTTGAACACTTTGCACAGGTCTATGAAGATGATGTCCGT
>VWZK01012059.1:7793-52065 GCA_013396935.1 Baryphthengus martii
CTGTCTCTCCTGGGATGAGGACTCCAGAGCTAGAGCCAGCCCTGCAGGGGGGGTGTCCCCAGAGCCCTGGGAGCAGAGGGGCAGGATCCCCCCCTGGCCCTGCTGCCCACGCTGCTGGGGATGAGCTCAGGGAGCTGGGTCTTTGTGAGCTGCACTTGCACATTGTTGGCTCATGCTGAGCTTTTCATCAAGCACATAAGATAAGACATTTTAAAAAATACAGTTCTCTTTGATGAAAGGATCATGCTGCGTGAATACGGTATTGATAGTTGTCCTCAAGGAAGGGGGAAGAGGCTTCCCCCACCAGTTTGTGTATTCAGGCCAAATGGAGGATTTGGATTGACTTGATCTTGTTCTATGTACCCTTTCTTTCAAGGGCGCTCAAGAAGTGTGGGGTGTGGGGTGATTTTTTTTTTCCACGCCTGACACGTGGCCAGACCGAGCACCACAGTGAATGAAGCTGGGGGTGATGTTTTTCCGTGCCTTTGAGCCGTGCGGTCTGTGCTTCTGCTCCCTTTGACAGGCTGGTGAGAAATCAGAATATTGTGGAAGCGTAATTAATATCAAGTAGCTGCCTGCTGGGCCCGTCTGCACGCTCTTTGACTTCAGGGAGCGTTCGAGGAACTTTTTTTAGCTCATTTTAGGTGGAAATGAAGAACTGGTGGCACCATATAAGGGAATTTTGAAAGGAGGATTCCCTTTCGTAGGCCGCTTACAGGGGCGTGTTGTACAACCGTGTCTCCTTCAATTACTCCTGGATCCAGAGTTACAACACCTGCCCCGGGATTTCTGTGCTTGCCATGGAAATGGCTGATAGAATTTGACCCGTGCCTTGCAGACTCCCTCAGAAAACACAGAAATGCCCCTGAAACCTTTGGATACAAGCAGAGGACTCCCTTGACCGTAGGGGATTATAGTTTAGAGGGCACGTTGGTGTGTAGGGGAGGGAAAAAGGTAGGTGCTACTGACACACAACCCCCCTGAGGCAGTGGAAAGTAATATTAGATGTTGTTTCTGGGTAGATATGTGGTATAAAGGTAATAGCTGGTGGATATCTACTTCTGTGCGGTGTGTAAGGGCTGGTGGGCAGCCACAGCCCAGCTCCTTGGTCCCAGGGTTGTTGTGAACCTGCCGTTTGAATCCCGCAGAGGGATTCAGAGGGAACTCCCGGGAACATCCTTCGCTTTTGGATCACTGATTCCAGTATCTTTGCCAAGGAGGCTGAGCCACATAATCCTCTTCAGAAAAATATCAGGCTCTGTCGTTGAAGACTCGACTGCTCTTCGGAGAAAGGCCGTTCCAAATTTTCTCTGCTTTAATGCTTCGAAACTTTAACTTCCAGCCTTGTTACAGTCGCAGTCAATTTTGTCCCGTTTGTTTTTATGCCGGAATCACTCTGGACTTTAAACGTACAATTATTTCTTTCCCCTGTTAATGGTGTTTTGAGGTGGTTGAGGCCGTTTTTATAATGAAAAGCAATAGGAACGGTTGTGGCGGTTTAGTTAGCGAGGCAGAGGTGAGGCTGGCTGACATCTCAATAAATAATATCTCATTAGGCACAGAATCAGGTATTCAACTAAAATGTAGCCCTTCTTTTGATCTGACACACGACACTGGAGTTGCTGAGGTCCTCTCTAATGGTGTCCCCTGGTCAGCTCTCTCCTGCACACCGGGCAGCTTAATGATGCTGCCGAAATCTTTCAGAGGTTTCTTAAAGTTCGGGTACTTCTCGAACAAAATGGCTCGTGTTTGATCCGAGTTGCCGGCAGAGACGATGCTGTTACTTGGCTATCGAGGCTCTGCCTGTTTCAGAAGATACATTGACTGTAGGATATAAATAAATCCCTTTCAATCAGACTCCTCGCAGAGGAGTCTTCTGGGAACACCGACATCTGGTGTCGGCACCTGCCCTGAGTAGAGAAGCCCTCACAGCTTACAACCCAAAAATTAAACCAAAAGGTGAGCCAGTGTCATCTCCAATGGCATCAAGATTTGCCTGTGAGATTTGCCGGCTTCTCCGTGGCTTGAAAACGTGGCAAGTGAAGGAAGGCAGCGGCGGTGCTGAGCGCGGGCGTGTTAGATGGGACTTGACCTACAGCAGGACACTTCTGCACGGCTGCTGCTAGAGGAACCCAAAGTGACACGTCCATGAGGTTTCTTTTGTTCCTTTTCGACTCGTCGAGGGGGTACAAAGTCCCGGAGAATCTGCAGCTGTAGCCTAGGATGGTTTCCAGGCCAGAAGTGCTTTGGTGGCTCTTCTTGCTCGTCCTGCTTTCAAATAATGCGCTGCACTAAAATCGTCGCTTGCTTTGACAGTTGGTAAGATTAATGGAGGGGAAAAGCCAGAGTGTATATATCTTTGCTCGTTCAAGGATTCAATTTTGGACTTGACTTTCCTTGTGCAAGCAGCCTGTGGAACGAGTCAAAGGGTGTGTTTACTCACACGCACTGAACTTTATGGTTTCAGAGCAGTAATTTATCTGTAGTCACTTAGAGGGGTTTTTTACGGTATCTTCAGTTACAGGCTCTAATATTTGACTTGCTTCACATCTCCGCGGGTGGACTACAGAGCACATTGGTTTGTTTCAGAGGTTGCTTCCACTTCATCCTGGGACACCAAGGCACCGTGAAGGACAGGCCTTCATCTTTTCCAAGAATTCCTGCCACTTGCTGAGATTGAAGTTGGGCCTCGTTGGCCACCGGTGTCCAGAAGCTGTTTTGGAAAAGGTGGACTCTGCGTTGAGAGAAAGATAAATTCAGAAGTACAAGAGAAGGTTGATGTGGAAACTGTTAAATCTGTGATGGGTGAGGGCTTGATATTCTGACCCTTTGCTGAAGTTCAGGCTCCTCCTCTTAGTTTAGTATCCAGGACCCTGAACTCACTCAGTCCTGAAGAGCACTTCACGGAAGTCCTGTTTGCACCGTGTCCCGCTGAACAGCGGCACTGGGCTGTGTCTGAGCCTCTCTGCCCGGCCAGTGCAAGTTCCTATTTCCCTACCCAAGCTGAACCAAAGGGAAAGTATAAATTAGCCCTATCCATGTGTAGCTGGAGCCTGGAGAGAGGCTTCATCGATCACGCTGGTGCTGGAAAGGGGACTTGCCCCCTTCCCGAGCAGGCAACAATGAAAATTCTCTTCTCAAACAAAGCCCTGGTGGGAGGAACAGAAAGATACCTGAAGGGAGGAGAGCAGAAAGGCCAAGTAAGGAAGAAGTTGTGAGATAAAAGAAGTCCTGCTGTGTGTCGCTCTGTTTTTTTGCCCCAGTTTCCGTGGCTCATGAGAGTGACAATTCCTGGCGTGCCTGGCCGAGCTCGGTGGCTTCGGAGGAACGTTCGGAGCGCGACCCCTTGGGTCAGCTTCTCCTGCCTCCTCTGCTTGCTCTCAGAGCCTTTGACAGGCACAGGTCTTCTCTTGTGACGCTCCTCGCTGCCCCAGAGCAGCCTTGTGATGTCACTAATGCCTGGTTTGGAGGATTCTCAGCTTTTCCTGGTGCTCAAGGGCTTTGCAAAACTTGCTTTCCCGTCTCTGCAGCAAGGGGTTTGCCGGAGTGGCTGCAGAGCACGCAATTAAAATGCTCCGTGCTCCCGACAAGCTGTGGCTGTCAGGCTGTGAAAATGGCCTGTTTTCGGATGTTTTTGTGCTCATCCAAAGTGAATATCCATCTTCTGAACTTTTCCAGTGGGCTGCTGCCTGTTGTGGTTTACTTAAACCAGGGAGTTAGTGTCCTCATCTCCAACACCAGAGCTCTGGTGGAAATTAGAGAACTCCTGACCCGTGTCCCTGCAGCCGTGGGAAGGATGCTGGGAACCATTATGGATTTCTGAGTAAAACCATCCAGAAGGGCAGCAGAGAGGCCAGCAGAAGTAAGGAAGGACGCAATGTGATCAAAACTCGCCGAGGAATAGGAGGAGAGCCGGGACCAAAGCAGGGGCAGAAGAGACGTTGGAGAGCGTTACGCTTTATGTGGCTTGGAGAAAGGAATTGAAATGAGGAGATTTAGGTTTTGGCCGCTGCAGGCGGTCATCTAATCCCTCTTAGAGCTACTGCCAGTGGGTCAGTAACACCTTGAGACCTTTTCAAAGCACTTTCCCATCCTTGGCTGTGCTACGGGCGCAGGCAGAAAGGGAGGGGCATAATTATTCAGCTGCCTTATCTAAGTTGTTTGATCTTCCTGGTCTCATCTCCATTCTCTTCGAGAAGAGGCCCTGGGTGCTTTTGATGCCACCAGCACTCAGAAGCCACTTCCAGAAAGCAGGGCAACTGGTTGTTTTCAAAGAGAAGCTCCAGCCCGTTCCTCTTCCATGTTCTGATCAGAAATAAGGTCTTTTTTTTTTTCCATCTAGACTCTTATCTTCATTTTATTTTTCCTACCCCTCCTACTGAACAGGTTTTTTTTTTTTGTGTTCTGAAGTTGGGATGGCTGTTCAGGTGGCTTCTGCATTTGAAGTCCTAGGGTGGAGAGGCGGTATTTGGGAATTGGCTGCAAAATCCATGTTTGGTGGAGGCTTTAGAGGTGTTTTCCCCTCTCTCTTACGCAGCAGTTTTTAAACTGCTCGTGGGGTAAAACATTTAGATCCGTTATTGTGATAATGGCCCGAGAGTGGAATTATGAGGGTAATTAGAATGGCCATTTTTATGCACAGTTAATTAATCATAAAATACTACATTAGAAACTTTTTTTTTGGTTTAATGAAATTCATTAGAGAGGCCCCTGAAGCAGTAAATTTAATGTTAAACAAATTAAACCTGTGTCTGGGGTTAGAGCCATTGGTGCAGAGGGGCCTTGAATTAGTTGCTAAAACAGGACTCGTGGAGCCATTTGCCAGAGGGGGGGGTGGTGTTGGAGCAGCTCTTCCTGACCACAGATACCTGCTCCAGGTTGAAGAGGAGTTGGCTTTTGCCTACCCTGGAATTTACTGTGGGTCTGTCACGTGCAAGCTGTTGAAAAGGTGGAGTTCCTCAGCCTCTAGCCCAAAAGTCTGGAGGACAGTATGTGCTGAAGGAGAAAAGCTGCTTTTCTTGAGGTGTTGGTTTACTCACCAGGAACCTCCACACCATCTCACATCTTATTGGGCTTCACAACTTATCCATGGCCCAGGTTTCAGCTCTCCCATCAGGATGTATTGCAAGGATAGGATAAGAGTACGGGGGCAGGGTTGGACTGCCTTAGGATCATGGAATGGTTTGGGTTGGAAAAGACCTTTAAGATCATGGAGTCCAACTGTTCCCCCATCCCTGCCAGGGCACCCCTGAGCCCTGTCCCTCAGCACCACATCTCCACACCTTGGGAACCCCTCCAGGGATCAGGGGAACTCCAGCCCTGCCCTGGGCAGCCTGGGCCAGGCCTGGACAACCCTGCAGGGCAACAAATTGTTCCTCAACTCCAACCTAAACCTCCCCTGGGGCAACTTGTGGCTGGTTCCTCTTGTCCTGGTGCTTGTTCCTTGGGAGCAGAGCCCAACCTGCCCCTCCTCCAACCTCCTGAATGTCAGGGAGTTGTGGGAGAGCCAGAAGGTCTCCAGACTCCTCCTTCAGACCCTTCCCCAGTTTTGTTGCCCTTCTCTGGCCACCCTCCAGCTCCTCAATGCAGAGATTGTCTTCACTTGCCTTTGGCCATGGGCAATATCATTTATGAATCTAAATTGGCTAGTGGACACCAACTGCAACCCAGGAGGTTCCCTGGGAGCAGGAGGAGCAACTTGTTTGGTGGGAGGGGGTTGGAGCCTGGCCCAGGCTGCCCAGAGAGCTTGGGGAGTCTCCCTGTCTGGAGAGATTCCAAAGGCGCCTGGAGCCTGCGCTGCTGGGCCCCCTGCTCTGGGTGACCCTGCTGGAGCAGGGGGGTGGCACCAGAGGAGCTCCAGAGGGCCCTGCCAACCCCCACCATACTGGGATTCTGCAGAATCCCCCTCAGAAGGGACTTGGAGGACTGCAGCAGCATCCTTCCAGCTTGCTCACTGCCACGTTGCCATGACTTTTGCAGGGCCGGTGGCTGACACCCATCTTTTGCAGTCCCATCTGGTCGATCTTGCCCCTGTGTCCTGCCACAGAAGTGTGTGTGTTTGTGTGTTTGTTGAAAGATGCTGTTGGGTTTTGTCGTTACCCGTGTCTCTGTGATGGAAAGAGCTCTTGGTGGTATTAAATTATCAGTTTTTCTCACAGGTACCCAGAATGCTGATTGTTATGGTTGTTTTTATTGATGCCTGATCTGGAAGCAGATGGCAGGTTTTGTTGTTTTTAATATAATGCGACGTGTCTGGGCACGATGCGGCCGTCGGAATGTAATAGAACAAGAACCCGGCCTGTTCTGAAAGTCCAGACACAGGGCAGTGCCCTTTGGCTGGAAAAAAAATTGCTGCTTCTTTTCTTTTTTTTTTTTTTTTTTTCTTTCATTTGCAGTACTTAATCAGGGTAGATTCAGATTAGATTTAAAGAAGCTCTTCACTGAGGGTGATGAGTGGTGCTGTCGTCCCAGAGGGACGGGATGGCATCCAGAAGGACCTGGACAAGCTGGAGAGATGGACCTAGGTGAACCTCATGAGGTTCAACCAGACCAAGTGCAGGGTCCTACCCCTGGGTCAGAGCATCCATTAGGTTGGAAGGGACCTCCAAAGATCATCTAGAATCATAGAATCATTCATTCAGGTTGGAAAAAACCCTTGGGATCATTGTAGAGTAGGGTTAATGGTTGGACTCAAAGTTCTCCCCTACACCAGATCCCCCAACACCTCATCCAAACGACTCTTAAACACCTCCAGGGATGGGGACTCAACCACCTCCCTGGGCAGCCTATTCCAGTGTCTGACTACTCTGGATTTAGGGACATCCTAAATCCAAGATACCGCTTCTTTCTGAAAACCTTGTTGTTATAAAGAAGACACAGAATCCTAGAATCGTTTAGGTTGGAAGGAACCTTCAAGATCATCTCGTTCCAACCCCCCTGCCATGGGCAGGGACACCTCCCACTAGAGCAGGTTGCTCAGAGCCTCATCCAGCCTGGGCTTCAACACTTCCAGGGATGAGGTTTGATGGAGTGACAGTGAGAACCTTCAGAAGCTAACGGAAACAAGCAGTGCTGGCAGTTTCCATTTTTCTCTTGGAGAGGACTACAGTGATTTTCCTGATATTACTGTGCTGGCACACAAAGCAAAAATTGTCTGTTATCACTAAGGCCGCGTGTGCCGAGAGAAACTCGGAGGCCTGTGATCATCTCTTATTCAGGAGCAGAGATATTTCTTGCTATGAAAAAAAAAAAAATCTCATTGAAAAACCAGGTTGTGAGATCCCTCAGCTTTTTCTGCCAGAGGTGTTCTGCCAGTCTGAGGGGAAAAATAATTTTGATAAATGCTGAGTAGTTTTGATACAAGTGAGGCTGCAGCAGGTATCTGAATGTGAGGAATGTGGTGGGGGGGAGGTACAAATACAAAAAAAGTGCTCTGGAGTGCAGAGAATGATGGGAAATAAATTATATCGAGTGGTTCTCTTTATGAGGAGAAAGATGAAGGCGGCTGTGTCAGGCAGTAGTCTGCTCCTGACCCCTAGATGAGGAGGGAGGTCCTTTGTCAATGCGCTTCTACAAGCTTTCCGGCCTTGGTTTCAGGGGTGGGCTGTAGCAGATCTCCTCATTCACGGTGTGCAGCACCTCTGATTGCTCCTCCTGGGTGATGTTCAGCAGAGGTGGGGGCCTGTCGCTGGAAGGTTTGTCTCTGTTAGTGGCAAAAAGTTGAGTTTCGCTCTGTTGCTAGGGTCGTTTCGGTTGGAAAAGACCTTCAAGGTCGAGTCCAACCTTTAATCTAACGCTGCCGATCCCACCCTGTGCCAGTACTCGGGCATTTAATGGGCACCAGGGTGGTTTCATAGAATCACAGAACGGTAGGGATTGGAAGGGACCTCTAGAGATCGTTGAGTCCAGCCCCCCTGCCAGAGCAGGATCCCCCAGGGCAGGCCACACAGCAACAGATCCAGGGCGGGCTGGAAAGTCTCCAGAGAAGGAGACTCCACCACCTCTCTGGGCAGCCTGGGCCAGGCTCCGGCACCCTCCCAGCAAAGAAGTTTCTCCTCATGTTGAGGTGGAACCTCCTGGGTTCCAGCTTGTACTTTTTAATCCTTGTCCTGTTACTGGGCACCCCAGACAAGAGCCTGGCCCCTTCCACCTGCCCCCTCACCCCTCAGGTATTTCTAGACACGGATCAGCTGCCCTCTCAGGCTTCTCTTCTCCAGACTGAACAGCCCCAGGGCTCTCAGCCTTTCCTCACAGGACAGATGTTCCAGTCCCTTCATCATCCTCATAGCTCTCCACTGAATTCTTTCCAATAGATCCCTGTCTCTCTTGAACTGGGGAGCCCAGCACCGGATCCAGTATTCCAAGTGTGGTCTCCCCAGGACAGAGTAGAGGGGGAGGAGAACTTCCATTGACCTGCTGGACACAGTTTTCTTCAAGCCCCCCAGGAGTCCGTTGGCCTCTTGGCCACAAGGGCCCGTTGCTGTCCCCTGGACAACTTACTGCCCACTGGGACTCCAAGGTCTTTACTAGGGCTCCAAGATCTGCTGTCAGGTGAGAGCTGCTCAGTGTTTAAGATCCATCGGGACGCACAGAGGGATCTTCTGGTGATGTAAATACCTCCAGGTCGGATTGCAGCATGGACACCACACTACCAGGGGCTTGGCCCTGGTAAATAGGGGAAGCCAAAGTGAGGTTCACAAATGTTTCATGGCAGTTTCTAGTTGAATTTTATTTTATTTTATTTTTGGACTGTTGTCGAGGAGAGCGTTGGGTTCTTCTCGTGATGGCCAGCAGCAGGCTCTGAGCCCGTCCTCAGGCTGGGCAGCCCACATGGGTTAGAGCAGCCCAGAGGGTTCCGTGGAGGTGCTCAGGAGGTGGAAGTGTAGACACGTTTTTAAGATGATCTAAAGAAAGTGATTTTTGATCAGAGGGGAATTAAGGTTGGAAAAAAACCAAACCTTTGAATGTCCTTATTCTTCACCAAAACTGTTGCTAGATATTTAACTGTATAATCATAGAATCATCAGGATTGGAAGGGACCTTGAAGATCATCGAGTTCCAACCCCCTGCCACGGGCAGGGACACCTCCCACTAGACCAGGTTGCTCAGAGCTCTGCCCAACCCGGTCTCGAACAATTCTAAGGATGGAGCTTCCACCACCTCTCTGGCCAACCTGTCCCAAAATCTATTTTGGCACAGAAGATAAATCATTTCAGTGAAGATAAATCATTTCAGTGTACTACAACTTTGCTTTCAGAAGGAAACTTAGGTTTCCCTTCTCAGGAGCTAACTTGAAGTTGTTTTTTTTGTGTGTGCACAGCGAGCCCGGTGCTTTACAGTCCTCCTGGTCTTGGTAACTTGGCAACTTCGAAATCATGAAAGATTTACCCGAGCGCTGCCGAGTTAGCAATGTTTTGTGACATGTTCATTCACACTACATCAGGCTCTGCCTTTTTAGAGGTTTCTTTTCTCGACAGTTACGCAAATGCAAAAAGACAGGGATGGATTGAAAATGATTTTCGGCGTTGGAAGATTAGCAGAAAGTGACAGACTGCCAGGGAACGCTCTGCCGCCTCTGCTCCTGCAGCCGTCGAGCCCGCGTCGGGGTGGGGTGGGCAGCGCTGGGAAGAGGAAGAAACAGATTAAGGGTCTTAAGTTTATCTTTTTTACTGGGATATTTATGGGCTTGAATGGGGTGATGGGTCTGTGTTGTGATTGGCTGTTAGGAAATGATAATGAAGAGTGGTTCTATAGAAATACTGCATCCAGTGCTGGGCTTCAAGATCATCCGGTTCCAACCCCCCTGCCATGGGCAGGGACCCCTCCCACTAGAGCAGGGTGCTCAGAGCCCCATCCAGCCTGGGCTTCAACACTTCCAGAGATGGAGCATCCACAGCTTCCCTGGGTAACCCGTTCCAATGTCTCTATCACTACAAGCCCTTATTAAAAGTCCTTCCCCAGCTTTCTTGTAGGACCCCTTCAGGTCCTGAATTTCTCGCTGGCTTATAGACCTGCTCCCAAGTGTTTCCATCGCTGTCGTAGACGCGTTTGAACGTTACTACCACTTTTATTTTCAGATGGGAAACAGCCAAGCAGAGCAGACGTTCTAACAGCTGCTGACACAAAGCCAAGTGTCGGACTGTCCAAATCAGCTCAGGGAAAAGCATTAAATGAAATTTCGTGAAAGCTCATTACAAGGGACAATTAGTGGGGGAGGGCAGGATCCTTATCAAATGGCAACTACGTCTTCAAGATACGAGGGAGCGCTGACGTTGGGGTGATTAGACCAGAGGCCGGGGGTCAGGAGCTGTGTGATTAATTTATTGCAGAGCTTGCACCGAGAAACCAAAGGGTGGTATATTTTAAACTCTACAACTATAAAAGCATGGTTTACAAGACCGTTAGCAGGAAAGTGCTGCTTTTACGTGATATCCTGTGCCTGGTGATATTAAGCCACCCAGTCTGGTGCAAGATACTTCCCTGAGGAAAATGTTCTCCTTCTCCTTGGATACCTTCAGATCTTACTGGGACTGTCTGTTTAAAACACCACCCTGCTGCCCGATTAGAGGCACTTTGCCTTTGATGGGCTTAAATCGAGATACGGAGCAGGAACGCTCGTTCAGCAGCAGTAACCGCCCCGGCTTTTGCCCTGTGAATCCCTTTAGAGGTCTGGGGAGCAGCAGGAGGTTGTTGCTGAGTTCAAGCAGCTTATTATTATCGGTGCACGAGGGCTGTGTGTTTCATTTCTGTGCTGAAGAGGAGGCAAAGCACCACAGACTTTGCTTCTGCTTCGGAACGTAAAGACGGGAGGCGGGCTCCACGTTTCTCCAGGCGCGGTGTGTTGTTCGTGCGAGAAGAACTGCTGGTGGCTCACGAGAGGAGGTGGAACGGGTTATGTGCTTGTCCCCAACAGTCATTGCTAGGGTTTTGGGTTGCTTTGTTCAGAAAGTTTATGTTGTTGTTTTATTTTCTTTATTTATTTTTCTGTCTGAATGCTGCTTTCTGCTTTTTCTAAGGAAAGGGTTTTGCTAGCGAGAGCTTTCTTGGACTTTTTTGGGTGGCAAATCCATTGGCTGCCCCTTTCTGCATCTTACTGCTCCTCTTTGCACACTGACTTCATGATCTCAAACATAAAAGCAGGACATCAGCCACATCAGATTAGGACTTTTTCTACTCTTCCCTAGTATCTTGGTTTCAGCAGTGACCAAGAGCAGATCCCAGGGAACAAGAGAGTAAGGCAAGCAGGTAGAAATATATCCTCAAAACACTCTTCCCAGACTCCAGAAATTCACTTCTTGGGCGTTTCCTGACCTATTTTTGGTGTCTTGGAGTTTAATAATTATCTAAATCATCTCTTTAGTGACTCTTTTTTTCATCTTGCCTGCAGGGGGGGAGGGGTTGGCATGGTTTTGGTTCGCCAAGGGACAGCTGATGCCTTTGCAACGTGTGCCGTGCCGTGTCCGGAGTGCTGTGCACAAAGCTGCCCTGCCCAGGAGGGGATGTCACTTCTGAAATGATCCAAACCATGGCTCCCAGGAAGGTGAAGGATCACACCACAACCCACGGATCCGTTGGCACTGATCTCAGCATCCTACTTGGCTTCTTTTGCAGGCCCAGCGTGATGCCGTAGTGGCACTTGCTGGAGATGCTTATCAAAGTTTACAAGGACCTGAAGGACACTGGTAGAGATTTAGGGGTTGTTTTTAACCACCCAAGTCTTTTTCCATGGTATTTCTCCTGCACTGGTTGCAGCTGAAGAGAATTTAGTCATAAAGACAACTTGATTTTTATCTTACGATTAGTTTGATGTTTAGCAGTTATCTCTGTTCAGTTGTCCTTCTGGCAATTTCTGTGTTGAAACACAAATTGTTTCTTAAGAGTTTCGTGGGGCACCTCCCACTAGAGCAGGCTGCTCAGAGCCTCATCCAGCCTGTTCTTAAACACTTCCAGGGATGAGGCTCCACAGCTTCTCTGAGCAAGCCCTTCCAGTGTCTCACCACTCTCAGAGGACAGAACTTCTTCCTAATGTCCAATCTAACTCTCCCCTGCTGTAGTTTCAAACCATCACCCCTTGTCCTATCCCCACAGGCCCTTATGCAAAGTCCCTCCCCAGCTTTCCTGTAGCCCCTTCAGATCCTGGAGGCCACTGTAAGGTCTCCTTGGAGCCTTCTCTTCTTCAGGCTGAACATCTCCAACTCCCTCAGCCTGGCCTCAGAAGGGAGGACGTAGCGATGGAGCAGTGCTGTCTCGTGTCCTCCACAGAAAGTCTGTCAGGGACCAGTCCTGAGCACCCAGACACTAGACAGGTCGTATCCACCATCCAAAAGGAGCGAGGATAAAAATCCTCCCACTCTCCCCATGTCTGGACAGCACAAAAAAGTTTTAAGAAGTGTTTTATAGCGGCTTTAAACCACTGCCTTGGTTTCTTACCTTGCACATCACCGCCTGTTAAAGCCGGTGGCCTTAATTACCACGAGTCCTGTTCTGCAGGATTGAGAGGATATTAAAACTCATAAATGTAAAACATCTCTCTGTGTCTTTATGTATCTATAGAGCTGGACCTATGGGCAAGTCAGTTAACCTCTGGCTCATTTTCCTCATCCATAAACCGAGACTAATAATCACTTACATCACAGGAATGTCCAGAGAATTAATGTGCTTTGAAGGTGAGAAGTGGGCTCTGAATAGCGATCGGAGTGAAACAGAAACGGGGGGGAAAATAATAAAAAAGAAAACCTTCCTCAAACCCCAATTTGTTTACGCTATCTCTTTTAATGGAAGTGCTGGCAGGAGTTCCCGTTCGCGGGGTTGTGGAAATTTAGGACTGGAGAAAAAGTTTCTAAAGGAGTCATTTAGTTAATTTGCGTTTGCCTTGATTTACTCCCTGCGTTTTAAGCTGCCAGCACCTCTGTGCATCTTTGCAAGGGTTTGGCTGCTTTATTTTATGTATCTTTTGGAAGGGGAAGCACCTGAGCATCAGGCTGTGCACAGAAGGGGGTTGCCAAGGGTGTCCTTTCCCGTGGCCGTTGAGCTGAGCCTTTATTTGGAAGTGGGCAGCATAATTCCGCTGCTCTAAAGTGAAGCTGGGAGGTTGGTGCGCCTGCTGTTGCCTACACCTCCCCACCCACAGTCTCCTCATTGTGGTGTTACCTGAAAATCCCCCACTGTGGGAAATCTTTCCAACAGTCCCCAAAGAGTTGGACATTCCCATATAGTGATTTTTTTTTTTTTTTTGGTTATGTGATGGTGTCTGGAATAACTCACAGATTTTTATCATGGACTGGCTGGAGTTGGAAGGGACCTTCTAGATCATCTCGTTCCAAGCCCCCTGTTATGGGCAGGGACACCTCCCACCAGAGCAGGTTGCTCAGAGCCTCATCCAGCCTGGGCTTCAACACTCCCAGGGATGAGGCTCCACAGCTTCTCTGGGCAACCTGTTTCCAGTGTCTCACCACCCTCAGGGGAAAGAACTTCTTCCTAATTTCTAACTTGAGACTTGAGTATCTTAAGTATATTTTGATTTTTAAGCAATATAAGGTCGTGAGATGTACAGGGAACTGATGAAAGGACAGAATTTGAGGAGAAGCTGCCGCTCCGCCCATCGGTTTCCAGCTTGTGCCGTTTCCACTTCACCACCAGAGGAGTTACAGGCAGAGCACAAGTCTTCAGAGAACATAATTCTTCCATCTGTCTTTCTGAATACGACCCGTAGAAATACAGACACCATTAGGTTAAGAGCACTGAACAAATGTCTCTCGATGAAAGAAAAGGAAAAAAAAAAAAAATTAAAGTTGACTCACACTGTTTATTCTCCTGCAGCCTGAGTTTACATCCCTCTAGCTGGGAGTGACGTCAAAAATCGGAATCATTTCAGAAATAGCAAAAGGCAAACCTGGGCGCTGCGCTCACGGTCCTGTCACAGAGAATCGCCAGCGCAGGGCTGGCTTTGTCGTCCCATAGAAATGGTGCTCATGAATCCTAGGAGCTCCTCCCTGCTTGGCAGGGATGTTCGTTCATCAGTAAAAAGCACTTGCCCAGCTCTGGAAGCAGAAAATAAATAGAGTTCCCGTTGGCGTGTTGTGATGGTGGCCACTGCGTTACAGAATCGCAGAATGGGTTGGGTTGGAAGGGACCTTCGAGATCATCGTGTTCCAACCCCCCTGCCGTGGGCAGGGACACCTAGGAAAGTGGTCTTCAGTTGAAGAAACCAGAAACATCAGCAAAGTCTGGTCATAACTGGGCTAGTTTGCTGAAGTTGGCCGTTAAAACAGAGTTTTGAAGAGCAGATGTGGCAGCCTCAGTCTGCTGGTGGAGACTGGAAGGTGTGTGGCAAACACCCTGGGGCTGTGGCGAGCGCAGTCCTAAAGTCTCCCTGGGGGATGCTCCATCTTTTTTTGTGGGGGGAGAAAACGGCAAAGAAACCAGAAACCCCTGTCTGAGCAGCAGGGGAGGACATCAGGCGGTTTCAGGCACCACGGTGCGCAGCGTCGCTCCTTATGAAGACGTCAGCCCATCCAGCACATTACATGCTTCATTAGGATACGATATCAGGATGGGGAACTGCGCTGACAACAATATGGTCGGAGCATCTGCGCTGCGGCTGGTGGGGCGTGGACCTCTCCCGGCTGCAGCTCATTCTGGACGAGGGCTGGAGAGAATGATGTAAACTGTGCTGGCTTTGTACTGGGGGAGGCAGAGCTCTTTGTGGTGCCTCTTACCCATGGGCCGTTGATTGCTTCGTTGGCTGATGCTGTGTAGAGGTTCCAGGGGGTAGCTGCATATGTCTGATCTGGGATGCACGGAAGGGAGAAGTTGGAGAGAAGCTGCCTCAGGGACAGTCTTAGAGAGTCACAGAATTGTGATGGGAATGATCTTTAAAATTGTCCAGTCCAAGNTCAGATCCTGGAAGGCCCCCAGAAGGTCTCCTGGCAGCTTTCTCTTCTCCAGACTGAACAACCCCAACTCTCTCAGCCTGTCTCCATAGCAGAGGTGCTCCAGCCCTCGGATCACCCTCGTGGCCCTTCTCTGGACACGTTCCAGCACCTCCAGATCTTTCTTGGAAGAGGGGCTCACTTGTTCCTTGGGAGCAGAGCCCGACCCCCCCTGGCTCCAACCTCTTGAATTTCAGGGAGTTGTGGAGAGCCAGAAGGTCTCCCCTGAGCCTCCTTTGCTCCAGGCTGAACAAGCCCAGCTCCCTCAGCCCCTCCTCACCACACTCCTGCTCCAGACCCCTTCACCAAACTGAGTTTCCTTGCACTGCTTGTGAGCTGCACGCAGGGCGCTGCCGGTTGGCCACTGGGAAGACTGCTCTCCATGGTCCATAAAGTCCGGTGTGCTGCTTATGCCCATCAACCAAGCCAGGCTGGAAGCTCCTGCAGATGTTCATGAGCTACCTCTGTTTGGTTTGGGCATATCCCATGAGTGGAGAGCGTGGAGCTTGGTTTCTCCGAGGGGTTTTGGGCCAAGCGTGAAGCGAGGTCAGATCTTTCCCAGTGATGTATCGGCAGTGTCCGGGATCTAACCAGGATCCCATGGAGCAGCGTTTGCCGCCTCGGTGCAAATCAATGAGGGTTTGACAAGATTTGCCACCTACTGGAAGAGAAAGCTGATTTTTATTTTTTTATTATTTTTGTTTAATTTTTTTTTTCTGTTTAAAACTGAATTATCACCCTCCAGTTCCCTGTTCATCCGTCATAGCGTTGAGTGATAAGCTATTTTCTTGGCGATGCCACCCGTCCAGAAAGGAATAAATCAGAGGTACAATTATTGTGATAACGGATAACGCCCGGCGTCTGAAATGGATTTAGTAAAGCATTAGCGAAAGAGAAGAAAGAAATGAAAGGTGTAAATTAAATCTCCATAATGATGAGGGATTTGCATGATCTCGAACGCTAAGATACCCTATTAGCTGAGAAATAACCCTTGTGCTGGTTACCTCCGGGAGCCATGTTTGCATTTTATGATAATGATTTCTTGTCTCGGGGCATTTACTAAGGGAAAAAGCCCAGAAAGTTAACAATAAATTTTTATAATTAAACTTCAAGATGAATTGAGACTTTGCAGACATAAATCTTTTCATTGGTGCCCGGCTGTAACGTTCTGTTAGCGTGATATCGACTAATTTATGGAAATATTGCCAATTATGGGCATTTTCATACAAATGAAACAAACAATGCTGACAATAATGGACTGAGTAGCGTATTTTGATACTCCGTGGATGTGACTCTATTATTAACGAAGACAACTTCAGTTAGGTTAAGAAAATCACAGAATCATAGAACCGTCAGGGTTGGAAAGGACCTTCAAGATCATCTGGTTCCAACCCCCCTGCCATGGGCAGGGACACCTCCCACTAGAGCAGGTTGCCCAGAGCCCCATCCAGCCTGGGCTTCAACACTTCCAGGGATGGGGCTTCCACCACCTCTCTGGGCAACCTGTGCCAGGGTCTCACCACCCTCATGGGGAAGAACTTCTTCCTAACGTCCAGTCTGAATCTCCCCTCCTCTAGTCTGGATCCATTCTCCCTTGTCCTGTCACTACCCCACATCCTAACAAGTCCCTCCCCAGCTTTCTTGTTGGCCCCCTTCAGATCCTGGAAGGCCACAATAAGATTCCAGAGCCCTTTTTAATGAGAAGGAAGCTCCCATGAAATACAGATGAAAGCCGAGGAGTTACTATGACCATCCTGAGCCAGCTCAACCTGAAAAACATGTGCTTGGTCTGGGTCCTCTGTCTTTAGGTGCTCTGGGATCTAATGGGTGTGGAACAGCAAAAGCCCTGATCCCAGTTCCTGTACTGGTTTGCTGTGTCAGCTCAGGTGGGTTACGTGACCTCTCTGGGTTGATTTACCCTGTCTCTAGATGAAGTTTTGCTAAAGGGACGGTGGCAAACAAGACAACAATAATTCGGGTCTCTGCCGAATTCACCGTCAGACCATTGAGGTGTGAGAGGATATTTTGGGCCCCTCTTTCTCCTACCCCCAAATAGGATGTATTTTCCCACTGCAGGAGGAGAGGTTGGATGGGTTGACAGACCTGTGCTGCCCTACTCCTCAGAAGTACCAAAGTCACCCATCCAAATTGTTTAGAAGTTCTCCTGTAGCCTCCACACCACCACAGCCCCCTAAGTCACTCAGAGATTGCCTTTCACAACCCGTAGCTGCTCCTCATATCCCACAGAAGTTGTTGGGGACGTCAGCGTCCTCCAAACCAGGAGACCGGGAAAAAACCCAAGGAAAAGGCTTTGGATTTCTGACAAGGGAAGTTCAGATGTCCACCAAAACCCCCCATATCTATTTCTCTCCCCAACACCTAGTTTTTCAGACTTGCCGTGGCACAGGACCCGGCCTGTGATGGATTTGACAGATTGATTTGGTTTTGATGAAGTTGAAGCCGACCGGGATAACCGGCTCGATGCCGTAAGGCTGGGTTTGAACGACGGGTGCGATGAATTGTTCAAAGCAGAGGGGTGAGGATTGAGAGGATTTGTATCGATCAGGAAAGATCCGAATGCAAAGGATGTGTTGGAGGCTTCATTTGTTTGGGTTTTATTTTGGTTTACGGTGGTTTTTAGTTGTGTTTTTTTCCTACCTGAAAAGAAGCAGCTGCCTATAAATAGATTCCACGGGTTAAGGAAATAAGAGAGTCAAATCTTTCGATTAACTCTAAATCCTGACAAATGGAGAAGCTCTCACAGCATTGACATGAGAGAGGCAACGGGTTTTTTTCCTGGGTGTTCGGAGGGAAGCGGGAATCCGGGGATGGGAAGATTGCGGAGGAGCCAAAGCCAAGCTGCTGCTCCTCTGCCCGGCTCACCGGGGTCCCCGTCATCTCCAGGCCTCCCTGAGCTTCAGGAGCCAGATGTGTTTGCTTTCCATGGGCTTTCCTGCTGCTCCTGGGGTCCCTTCTGTAGCACCCACTGCTTTGCCTCCCTTGGATTATTCAGTAAAAAATAAAAATTATTTCAGTGTAGCCGTCCCTGGAAAGTAGGAGCTGGGTGGACCATTTACATGGGATTTAGCTAGTTTTCTTTTTCTTTTCTTTTTTTTTGTATATGTGTGGGGTTTGTGGGTTTTTTTAGGGTGTTGTTTTTTTTTCTGGGGTGGTTTTTTTGTTTTTGTTGGAGATTTTTGTGGGCTGGGTGGTTTTTTTGTTGGTTTGGGTTTTGTTTTTTTTTGTTTGGGGTTTTTGTGGCCTGTTGTTTTTTCTTGGTTTGGGGTTTTTTTTTGTTTGTGGGTTTTTGTGGTTTCTTTTTTGTTGGTTTGGGGTGTTTCTTGCTTGTAGGTTTTCATGGGGTGGTTTTTTTGTCAATTTGAGATTTTTTTTTGCTTGTGGGTTTTTGTGGGGTGGGTTTTTTTCTTGTTGGTTTGGGGTTTTTTTTTGCTTGTGGGGTTTTTAGTTGGGTTTTTTTTGGGGATTTGTTTTTTATTGATTTGGCGTTTTTTTGCTTGTGGGTTTTTGTGGGGTGGGTTTTTTTATTGGTTTGGGGTTTTTTTGGGTTGAGAGTTTTTTGTGGGGTGGTTTTTATTTATTTATTTATTTATTTCCTATTCCTTGGCTAACACATTGCCATGGCAAAAGGAAACACCCTTTGGACCCGTGCGGCAAAGCTGCGTGAACACCCCGTGGTGGGTGAGTTTGGTGCATCCCTGTTGCTCCTCCTGGAGCTGGGGACCAGTCTGCATTCAGTGCTTTCCTAAGCACTAAAGGAATTTCAGCATCCAGGACTTTGTTCCCAGAGTGTAGGACGGTGTCTGGCTGAGCCCTGGGATGCAAAATTCCCCGCCACACCGAGGTGGCCCCAGCTCCTTTTGAGCCAGTGGTAGAGAGTAAGTGGTTTTGGGTTATGATTCACCCGATCCAGGGGGGAATAGACCTCGGGAAGGGACTCATTCCTCCCACCCTGCTGGATTCTTGCTGCCCACGGGAGAATTGTCTCCATCTGGCTGAAGGGATCCCGCAGAGACGTTTGCTCCGTCTGCAAACAAGCTACGCTGGGGGTTTTTTTCAGCTGCGTTGGGATTTTTTTCAGCTGCGTTGGGATTTTTGAGCGTTGCTTGCATGTGGTCTGGTGGGGAGGTCCTGCTTGACGACAGGTGGCACCATATGGTTTGATTCAAAAATAAAGCCTGTTTGTAGCTTGAAGGAAAGGCAATAAATTCCTGGTTGTTGTTTTGAGTTTGTGTCAATACCAAGGAGACTTTGTGCGATACAATGCAAGTGGTACCGTAATGAAACATAATTGAGGGGAAGTCTCATTCCTACAGGGTTTAGGTAAAGCTTCAATACTCTGGGAGTGATTAAATCTCAATATTCAACAGGGGCTTTGATTTTGTTGGGTGCCTGAAACGCTTCAGGTTTCTCTTTTTGGAAGGGTGCAGTTGAGATAAGGCACGTGCGTTGTGTTGCTGAAATGAGGGCTCAGGAGAGTCAAAAAAAAGGAAAGCCTCCAAAAGAAGCACCTGAAAGTGGCTGCCACGCAGGGGATGGTGCGGCTCTTCCGTGGTGCCGTGGGCTGGTGTGGCAGGGTGAGAGTGGGATGGCCCCTTCCTTAGCAAGGAACCCAGCGGGTCGCAGGATTTCTGCACAGCCTTGAATATTAAACAAGAAAAGAGAGAGAAGGAAGGAAGGAAGGAAGGGAGAAAAGAGAGAAGGAAGGAAGGAAGGGAGAAAAGAGGGAAGGAAGGGAGGAAAGAGGGAAGGNTGCGGCTCTTCCGTGGTGCTGTGGGCTGGTGTGGCAGGGTGAGAGTGGGATGGCCCCTTCCTTAGCAAGGAACCCAGCGGGTCGCAGGATTTCTGCACAGCCTTGAATATTAAACAAGAAAAGAGAGAGAAGGAAGGAAGGAAGGAAGGGAGAAAAGAGAGAAGGAAGGAAGGAAGGGAGGAAGGGAGAAAAGAGAGAAGGAAGGGAGGAAGGGAGAAAAGAGAGGAAGGAAGGGGAAGAAAAGAGAGAAAAGAGAGGAAGGAAGGGGAAGAAAAGAGAGAAAAGAGAGGAAGGAAGGAGAAAAGTATTAAAAATGTCATCTTTCAGCTCTGTGGCATCTTCCCATGATGGGGACAGCGATTGTGCAGCAGAGGAGCAAGTGACAGTTTGACGACAGATTGTCTGAGAGTTGGTGTGTCTGGAGGTAGGGAAGGAGATGGTTGGAGAAGAGAAAGGCAGAGCTGACAGCTGGTGAGGGCTTTGGAAAGAGGATCTCAAAATATGCCCGGTGTCCTTACGAGAAGGCGCGTAGCCATAAACACGGAGCGAGCGGCTGGCAGAGTCCCTGCAGTGATTCAGCTCAGCAAAACACAGCCAAAAAACAGGGCGGGGGGGGAACAAAAAGGTGTTGCAAAGAATTCAGAGAAAGTCCAGTGAAATCTGGCATGGAAAGACCACGGTAATGCAGCAAATCCTGCAGCAAAAGAAAAAAAAGCCCAATTAAATACCATTTCTGGCAATGTAAAAACAGTATTTCCTTAGCAGAGAGTAGCCTGTGCAGCTAAGGGTAGTTCTGCTGCTTGGGGTTGCTTTACAATCATCGTCCTTGTTCTTGTCTGAGTGCTTTAATTAACCTTTGGCGCCCTGAGCCCACATCACTCTCCAGCTGTAGCCGCTCTCGCGTGGAGTTCTGATCCCGACGAGCACTGCAGAGCAGCACAGGAAGGGAGAGGTTTCCAATTAGTCTCTGTCTCCTCACAAGTGAGCTCCATCCCTCGCCCTCAGTTGTTTGCCGTGACATTACAGAATACAGGCTGGGCAGGGACTGGCCTGAGAGCAGCTCTGAAGAGAAGGACTTGGGGGTGCTGGTGGATGAGAAGCTCAGTGTGAGCTGTCAGCGCCCGCTCGCAGCCTAGAAAGCCAACCCTGGCCTGGGCTGCAGCAAGAGAAGCGTGGCCAGCAGGGCGAGGGAGGGGATTCTCCCCCTCTGCTCCACTCTGGTGAGACCCCACCTGGAGCCCTGCCTCCAGTTCTGGAGCACCTATGCCAAGAAAGATCTGGAGGTGCTGGAACGTGGCCAGAGAAGGGCCACAAGGAGGATCCGAGGGCTGGAGCACCTCCGCTATGGAGACAGGCTGAGAGAGTTGGGATTGTTCAGTCTGGAGAAGAGAAGGCTGCCAGGAGACCTTCTGGGGGCCTTCCAGGATCTGAAGGGGGCCAGCAAGAAAGCTGGGGAGGGACTTGTTAGGATGTGGGGTAGTGCTAGGACAAGGGGGAATGGATCCAAACTAGAGGAGGGGAGATTTAGATTGGACATTAGGAAGAAGTTCTTCCCCATGAGGGTGGTGAGACCCTGGCACAGGTTGCCCAGAGAGGTGGTGGAAGCCCCATCCCTGGCAGTGTTGAAGCCCAGGCTGGATGGGGCTCTGGGCAACCTGCTCTAGTGGGAGGTGTCCCTGCCCGTGGCAGGGGGGTTGGAACTGGATGATCTTGAAGGTCCTTTCCAACCCTGACAATTCTATGATTCTGTGGTTAAATTGTTTCTTTTTAATTTAGGGAATGGAAGAGGAACCCCGTTCCTATGAATTGCTAGAGGCTCATTTACAGGAAGCTTTAGTAAAATAAGAACTGATCTCTGGAATAAAAGGAATGATTTAATTGCAGTGAGCGGCGTGACGAGACAGGCCAACACGACCGCTTTGCTACCTCGTGGTTTAAACTCCTCTTTTCCAACACTACCAAACTCTCGCTCCTCAGTTTGGGATTTTAAATTGCTGATGTTTAATGCTCAGCAATAATTCCTGGCTGAGGCGCTCCGGGAGAGCGTGTGCGGCCGCAGACCCGGCGCGCGGCCGGGATGTGCCGGCGCATAAACTGCCAGGGAGCCGAGACCTTGGCCTGACTCTCGGGCACCGCAGGCTGGGAATTTGAGGGGAATAAAAACCCAGTTAAGCAGTTTGCAGCATTAGGTCTTCCAAAAGTAAAAGCGAAGGCGTGAGCAGAGCGCTGAGGCTGGATGTGCTCAGCAGTGACAGGTGACAAGAGTTTGTTTGGGGTTTTTTTTGCTAATGCAGCTTGTTTGCTCCGAGTGCAAGGTGACATCGCTGTATAACTCTCAGGAAAAACCGAGGAACAAACCCTCTGGGCTTTTAGCAGATAATTTTGGAATGATTCATCACCTGGCCTCGTGGCTCAGGGCTTGTTTTGCTTTTTGCGTCACGCTTCCTCTTAGCCAGATCTCTGCTCCTAGAATGGTTTGGCTTGGAAGGGACCTTCAAGATCATCTAGTTCCAACCCCCTGCCCTGGGCATGGACATCTACAACTAGAGCAGGTTGCTAAAAAGCCCTGTCCAACCCTGGTCTTGAACACATCTGGTGATAGAGTGTCCACAGCTTCCCTGGGCAACCTGTGCCAGGGTCTCACCACCCTTGCAGGGAAGAATTTCTTCCTAATTTCTACTCTAAATCTACCCTCTTCCAGTTTGCTTCGTTCCTTCTTGGTATTTGAGCTCTGGACAAGAGCCAGGGGGCTGGAGAGTGGGTGGACCAAGAGCTCTTAATCATGAGCATCTCAATCCTGCTGGGAAAGTGTCGTAACGAGAGCTCAGCCCTTCCCTGTCACACCAGTGATGTTTCTGGCTGCTGCTTTGGACCTGCTCTCTGGTTGTTACCACCACGTTCAGAAAAAACCTGCCTTTTCATCTGATTTTTGCTTCTGTCCGTAGAAGAAAGAGACCATCATCCTGCACTCCCCAAGCGGTCCCTTGAGGCCATGTTGTCCAAGCTGCTGTGTGGCCTGGAAAGGCTGGCACTTCTGACTTCCAGGCTTGAAGAGTTACTGCCTCCTGGGAGTTGTCCACAGCCCCAAACACTGATTTTCACTGATTTCCCCACCATCTTTGGGTCGTCTTGTTGGGTCAAGGACCCACAGTCAGGCGCTGTCTCCCCTTTTTGGTGCGAGCCGGTCAGGGAGGAGTTGGTTTTGAACCTGCCCTTGAACCGAAGCATTTAGTGACCTCCAGGTGCCCTGGTGAGGGGACCACCTTCTGCACATCCCATGCACGACCCAGGGCAGGTGTGTGAGGCTGAGCTGAGCTTGGTTTGGTCCATCCTACCACGCAGAGAAGCTCAGGGAAGGAAACAGGGTGGGCGGTGGATTAATCTCATTCCGTCTGCGTGCAGCACTGGGAACACGGGGCCGCAATAATGTCCCCATTTTTCCCCTCTCTTGATGCCCACACGGAAGCTCTTTCCCAGAGCTTTGGTGCACGGTGAAGGAACCAGAGGGAGCTTTATAAAACCGCTTTCCTCCATCCTGCCCCAGCCCACAGGTACAATCAGTGCCTGTGAAATTGTGCTGCATCAGGAAGATTTTTCCTGCCGCAAACCCATTTGTTCCTCTTGCTTTTTTGGCTGCCGGAGAGATTTTGTGCGGCATTCCCAGCCTCCTTCCTTCCACTCGGCTGGCTGAGCCAGTCTACAGCCTGAAGAGCTGTTGCTAATTCCATTTATTTCTTTATTTTTGGCTTTTTAAAAAAAAAAAAAAAAAGTTATTTATTCTGTTGAGGGATGTCATCATTTTTCTGTGTTCGCCCTGGCATTTTGTCCATTACCCCGGGAGTTTGCCCACGGGAAGGAATAGAACAGCTGAGTCTCCTGGAAAAAAAATAAAATCACTAAACAAACTTTGAATTGGACAAATGGGGCCGCTGCGCTCTGCGTCAGACCCGCTCTCATCCTGCGCTCTCCCAGTTGATTCAGCTCTGACTCCTCTTAAAGGAGCCCACCTATTTAATTCAAACCCTCTGGAGAAGTTCTCGGCCCGCTGAACAGGGCGGAGGGATTAANTGTCTCCCTTCAGTTGTCTTTGATCAGAGATCTGGTCTTGTTCTCCACCTCAAGCCTTTCTTCATCAGCAAACTCCTCTCGGTTCTCCTGGCTGTGCCAAAATTAGCCTTGTCCTTCCTCATCTCCATCTCCAGGTGGCCCTGGTGGCAGCGTCCTCTTCAGCGCGGCAGGGCGTGTGGCAGCCTGGAAAGGAGATGTGATGGCCTATCCTCGATCCCTGGGCTGCTGCAGCTTCACCAAACTCCAACTGTCCCAAGACCCCGAGCTTTAACAGGGTTCCCAAGCCAACCCTTTGTGCTGTCACCACTGGTCCTGCTTCTTTCCGGATCTGTGGTTTACTCCTCTTGGTCGGGTGATAGCAGCTTGGTTTTATGGTGCTATGTGGAAACCAAGGACCTCCTCACTGCTGGATGCCGCTTTGCCGGAATCCTGGAATCCCAGGTTGGATGGAACCTCACGGATCAGCTGATCCAACCTTTCTTGGGAACAGCCTGATCTAGGCAAGCTGGCCCAGCACCTTGNTGAAAGGATCCTCCTCCATCCTCCTACCTCCTGAAAAGGTAGTTGTAAAGAACTCGAAGGCCGGCCCTCTCCACCGGGGAGATGCAGTTCAGCACTCAGCCTCCAGTTCCTGGCGTGTTACAAGTTTCCCTTTGGTTGTTTTTGATCAGAGATCTGGTCTTGTTCTCCACCTCAAGCCTTTCTTCATCAGCAAACTCCTCTCGGTTCTCCTGGCTGTGCCAAAATTAGCCTTGTCCTTCCTCATCTCCATCTCCAGGTGGCCCTGGTGGCAGCGTCCTCTTCAGCGCGGCAGGGCGTGTGGCAGCCTGGAAAGGAGATGTGATGGCCTATCCTCGATCCCTGGGCTGCAGCAGCTTCACCAAACTCCAACTGTCCCAAGACCCCGAGCTTTAACAGGGTTCCCAAGCCAACCCTTTGTGCTGTCACCACTGGTCCTGCTTCTTTCCGGATCTGTGGTTTACTCCTCTTGGTCGGGTGATAGCAGCTTGGTTTTATGGTGCTATGTGGAAACCAAGGACCTCCTCACTGCTGGATGCCGCTTTGCCGGAATCCTGGAATCCCAGGTTGGATGGAACCTCACGGATCAGCTGATCCAACCTTTCTTGGGAACAGCCTGATCTAGGCAAGCTGGCCCAGCACCTTGTCCAGCTGAATCTTCCAAGTGCCCAATGTTGGGGACCCCACCACTTTCCTGGGGGGATCGTTCCGATGGCTGATTGTTCTCCTTATGAAAAATTTTCCTTTTGCATACAAAGAATCTCCTGCACTAAATATGTGGCAGGAAAATTCAGTGATCCGGATGGTCTCTTCCAGCCCTTTTCCCTATTTTCAGCTGAAGAAGGAAGACACTGGTCTGTCGAAGAGGCTTTTGGGACCGTTTTGTACCATCTCTGGTGCCACCTCACTCGGGTCTGGCTTTAGGCAGCTCCAGAAAATCGATTGATCTCAACGAGGCCACGTTGGCAATAATCAGGTGGACAAAACACAGGCAGGAGGGTTTGCCTTCAGGTTTTTTTTGGCATCTGAGTGAGCCTCGGGGAGCGTGGAAACAAATTCCGTTGTATCCTGGAGTATTAAGGCATAATAAGGACGGTGCCGTAACTGAGAAAGGAACTCCTCACATTTTTCTCACTGTCTTATCTCTGGCACTTGCTTCTCCAGCTTTTCTCTCAAAAACCCACAAAAAAAAGGTCTTGTGATGTGACTGCAGTGAAGAGTCTGGGAGGAACACAAATATTTTTAAGTTTGATTCTTGTTGCAAAATAAGATTTGAAAAGAAAAAGGTAGAGAGAAGAAAGCAGAGACCCTGTAGTCACCTTTAGACCTGTTTTTTAAGCCTTACTGAAGGTTTGGAGAAGGTTTTATGGACAACCTTCCTTTTTCAGCTTGAGAGACCGTTCCTGGTGGACAGAGTCCTGGTTTGTCAGTGGGGTTATTGGTTGGACTTGATGATCTTGAAGATCTTTTCCAACCCAGATGGGTCTATGACTTAGGACTCAAGAAACCTTGATTTCCCCCTTCACCTCCATCTGTCTGGCTATTTAATTTTGCCTGACTCCGTTCCCCATAAAAAAATTGGGAGAAGAATGCTTAATTCCACCCGTAAAGAATTTCGAGCTCTACCGTTTGGGGATGCGTGTGACAAGGATTTATACCTTTAAATACATTGAATTGCAGCCAATTTTTTTGCATTGCTGCTGTAATTGTCCTTAGTCTATGGTGATTTTTAGTGTTTGGGTTTTTTTTTTGCCACACAAGAGCTTCTTAGAGTTACTTTGACATCAGTATCGTGAAGTCCAGGAGAAAGAATTGATTGCTTTTCTTTAGACCTGCTCCTCACCCTGCTGATGGTTCTTTGTTTCAGCCCGGTGCATTAAAAAGCTGCATTTCCAGAAACTCTTCCTTCAGTGGGAATAATTTTCCCAGAGCCCACCAGCCCCACGGTGGTAGATGGGGGAAGCTGAGTGAATATTACCGGGAGCTGCTGCCGGTGAGCAGGGCTGGGCTGGCAGCGTTCCGATGGAGGCTTTTTTTTTTTTTTTTCCGATGCGGCGTTTTTTAAAATTCTTATTCCGTGTGAGTGCCTGAGGGCATCATCAGGATGTTTTATTTCAACTTTGTTATTTTAACTCTTCGGGGATGCTGCTGCATGGTCTCTAAAAGTCAAAATGATAAAGCCGGGGCAAAAAGCGGAATGAAATGAAACTTTCAAACCCGTTGACCTACACGAAATGTTCCGACCTCGTCGTCAGCGAAGGCGTAAGGACGGTGCCAAGCTGTTTGCAGAGCATCTCGTTTCTCACCGCAGAGCTGAGAGCCTGACTCGTTAGTCCCATTTGAGGGGAAGCTTCACGTTGGGTTATTTGATTTTCCTCACAGCGAGGAGACGTAGTGTTGGCTGTAGATCTGCGTCTTGGTGGAAACTGGACCTACAGCCCAATTTTTAGCGGTCTATTTGTGCTGGAGTCCACCCTCCCTCTGCAAATCCATTTTAAGAGTGCAGGTAAGAGATTGAGAAAAAATCCTGCGTCTGGGGAGGAATAACCTCAGGCAGCAGTACAGACTAGGGGTCGTCCTGCTGGAAAGCAGCTCCATGGAGAAAGACCTTGGAGTCCTAGTGGGCAGTAAGTTCTACAGGGGACAGCAGTGGGACCTTGTGGCCAAGAGGGCCGATGGGATCCCGGGGGGCTTGAAGAAACGTGGGTCCAGCAGGTCGAGAGAGGTTCTCCTTCTCCTCTACTCTGCTCTATTGAGACCACACCTGGAATACTGGATCCAGTTTTGGCCTCCCCAATTCAAGAGAGACTGGGATCTACTGGAGAGAGTTTGACAGATGCTGCGAGGGTGATGAAGGGACTGGAACATCTCTCCTGTGAGGAAAGGCTGAGAGAACTGAGGCTGGTTAGTCTGGAGAAGAGAAGCCTGTGAGGGGATCTGATCCGTGTCTATGAGTATCTGAGGGGTGAGGGTCAGGTGGAAGGGGCCAGGTTCTTTTCTGGGGTGCCCAGTAACAGGACAAGGATTAAAAAGTACAAGCTGGAACCCAGGAGGTTCCACCTCAACATGAGGAGAAACTTCTTTGCTGTGAGGGTGATGGAGCCTGGCCCAGGCTGCCCAGAGAGGTGATGGAGTCTCCTTCTTTGGGACTTTCCAACCCCCCCTGGATCTGTTGCTGTGTGGCCTGCCCTGGGGGATCCTGCTCTGGCAGGGGGGTTGGACTCGATGATCTCCAGAGGTCCCTTCCAACCCCTACCAGTCTGCAATTCTATGGTTATCTTAGGAGTGTTGGTCACAGATAGACACAGAGCCCTGCTGCTGAGCTCCAGCAGCCTGCCTCTGATTTCGGTGCTGTTGTAAATGAGAATGAGGTTAATTACCCTTGAGGGTAAAAATTCCTTGACCATTAGGATGATTTTTTGCTAGGGATGTCAGAGCCTGGCAAACAAACACCCGGATGCACGGACAGAGGGATGTGGGAGTGAGAAGAGACCCATTGCTTATGCACTGCGTTGGATGGGGATGTTGAGATAACTTTTGCTTCTCTGGAAAACACTGAATTTAATCTGACTTTATGTGTAGCTGTTTTTCTTCTCTGCATAATGTTCTGTGGAACCCAGGAGGTTCCCTGGGAGCAGGAGGAGCAACTTGTTTGGTGGGAGGGGGTTGGAGCCTGGCCCAGGCTGCCCAGAGAGCTTGGGGAGTCTCCTTGTCTGGAGAGATTCCAAAGGCGCCTGGAGCCTGCGCTGCTGGGCCCCCTGCTCTGGGTGACCCTGCTGGAGCAGGGGGGTGGCACCAGAGGAGCTCCAGAGGGCCCTGCCAACCCCCACCATGATGGGATATAAATAAACAAATATTTGCTAGAAATACCCAGCTTTGCTTCATATTTATAACAAGTATCCAAAAAAATGTACCAAATACGTAAGATATTTGAATAACTGTATTAATAGAGACCTTTCCCTACCCTTCCTTCTTTCCTTTCTTCTTGGAAAGACTTAAAACCCAAAGCACCTCCTGGCCATTAGTTGCTGCTGTTTCAGGTTCGACTCTTCTGTGTGAATATTTCACGTTTTATCTTTGCAATACGTATTTCCAAAAAAAAACAAACCAAACCCCAACCCCTTCATTAAAATTTAAATTGCAGTCCCGAGTACAATTTACTTTGCATATTTGACCCCCGCCCTACTCCACCGAGCAGCGCCGGCGCGGGTGGCTGCTCTGCTCTTAGGATGTTGGACGAGGAGGTCCATGGGAAGTGATTATTCCTCATTTGCCAACTGCAGAATTGTTTGTGGAAGTCCTTTCCAAGCGTCCAGCTTTTGACAGAGCTGCAGACAAGGGCTGGGGCACCATCGGCGGGTTTTCGTTCCTTGTCGCGTTTCGGATGGGGAGTTGGTAACAGGGTTGGAGCTGTTGAGTTTTGTGCCATATATATATAGATACATATATATTTTTTTTAATCCTTCAAATTTAACTAGTAGCCCTTCTTTTAACAACTAGGTCTGTAAAGTCACATCTGGAGTAATACCAGGTAGTGCATTTCCTCTTACTCTCCAAGACAGCATAGAATAAATAAATAAATAAACCCCTTTTTCAATTCTTTTAAATTAACCAAAAAAAAAGACAATCTGCTGTCAATGGGCTCTGGAGCCAGGTATCGTGAAGCTCCTGGCTTCGTCGAGGGATGAGGACCCACCACGGCAGCACTTGTTCAGTGCAGGGGTTGCTGCCCATTTTTGGGGTCTTCTAAGTCAGCAGGCATAGAGATCCAAGTGTACAGAGAGAAAAAAAAGGTGCCTAAAAGCATTTATAGAGAAATCCTGCTGCTGGCTGGGCATACTACGGATTTCTCAGCATCTTGGACACCTCAACTTTGAGCTTGTGGCTTCGCTGAAGTCCCACAAGGAGCCCACGTGAGCTGTCATTCAGCTTTTCCCTAAAAACCTCCTCTCTCCAACCTTACGTTTCAAATTCCTCGGCTTGGTCGGTGTGCTTGCTCTCTCTCCAGGTACATCATGGGTATCTCCTGTGATATCTGTTACTGATATGGCACAGAATTGAATGCTCTGCATGGCCAGGTAACTGGAAGGAGATAGCACTTCTCCAGCCTCTGTCCCAACAGGCCCTGCTCCAAAGTCTGTCCCCCTCTTTTTGGCAGGCCCCTTGAAGCCCTGAAAGGCCCCCAGAAGGTCTCCGCGGAGCCTTCTCTTCTCCAGGCTGACCAAGCCCAAGTCTCCCAGCCTGGCCTCCCAGCAGAGGGTTCCAGCCCTTGGATCATTTTTGTGGCCAATTTGATCAATTTGGCCATTTCTGTGGGGCTGGGGACATGTGAAGAGGTCTGTTATCCTGAAGTCAACCCAGTTGCTTGGACACCATGCTCTATTTTTTCCACCTCTATCATCTTTCTACCTTGAGCACCTCTGCTGCTGGTCCAACTGTGGAGGGCCTGTGGTTTTTGGGATGAAAACTATTTGGATTTGTGGGGCCAGGAGAAGCCATCAGCAGCTGGTGATGCGCAGGGCTCTGCAGTCAGTGGGCAGGAACGGCCCAAGCTCCTTGTTCTTCCCCAGATGCGGGGAAAGCTCTCGCTTCTCCCTCACTCAGCCAGAATAACGATGACCTGCCATTAACCTCTTGCTAGGTAATGATTTATTGGAGATACCACAGAGGAGAAAAGCCCTTTTCAGACTCCTGTAACGCTGATAGCCAAGTGCTGCCTGAGCCTATATGAGGAGGGGAAGCGGGAGGAGATTTTGGACCTTTACTTGAGGAATTCAACCTGTCTCGGCAGAGATAGGAGGCAGGGGGTAGAGGTTCACCTCAGCACGGCTGTTGCTTTCCCCTCGATAAGGAGAAGAATGGATGAGGAATCAGCTGGAGGTGTGACCCTTTGCATAAATCACTGTTTGTGGTAGAGAGATGTGATGCTGACGGGGGAGATGGGGCTGCAGAAAAGCTCCAGGACAAGAAAGCTGAGGAGGGACTTTTTAGGATGTGGGGTGGTGACAGGACAAGGGGGAATGGATCCAAACTAGAGGAGGGGAGATGTAGATTGGTCGTTAGGAAGAAGTTCTTCCCCATGAGGGTGGTGGGACCCTGGGACAGGTTGCCCAGAGAGGTGGTGGAAGCCTCATCCCTGGCAATTTTTAAGGCCAGGTTGGATGAGGCTCTGAGCAACCTGCTCTAGTGGGAGGTGTCCCTACCTGTGGCAGGGGGCTTGGAACTAGATGATCTTCAAGGTCCCTTCCAACCCTGGTGATTCTATGGTTCTGTGGTACCTCCAGGGAAGTCCAATTTACAAGCCAGGAGACAGGCCTGGGTGTGGTTGCACACAGGGAGAAGCTCCAGCAAGGTCTAGGTGCCCAAGGAGGGAGGGTGCTTGGGTGGGGGTCCCAGTGAGGCTGGTCAGGGCCGTGAAGCCCTGATGGTACCATCAGGATATTGTGAATGACACTCTTGAGTTAGGGGAGCAGATTCCCTGAGATCGCAGACTTGTCTCTGCTTGTTCCCAAACCTTCACTGGCACCACTCAGTGGGACAAGACTTCCCGAAGGAGGGTGGATAGGTGCAGATGTGGGATGACGCAAGAAATTTCCGTCGTTGAGCAGCACGTGGGCTTTTCTCATCAGACCCAAATCCTGAGAGCACCACAGGAGGCTGATCACCCAGATTTGCCTCTGGCCTCGTGGTTGTCTCAAGGCACGTGGCCTTGCGAGCTCCGTCACCATCTCGCTCTGCCGTTGACAGCCTGATTGCCCTCTCTCCAGAGGCTCCTGTTTTGGCTCCTGCCTGTGTTTGCTTTAAGGGCCTTGTGAAGCAGCCAAAGCTCATTGTGCTGCTCTTCTGACTCTCAAGTCTTTCAGCCTGGGAATTTGCCACTTGAACCTGCTTCATCTCGTCAGCTCAGTTTGCCTTGTGCTCGAACGTACCGTGTGAAAAAAACAAAACCAAACCAGCTTGTTGAGTTTCTGGACCATTGGAAATTGTGCAGCTACCGCTGAAAACTAACAGAATTTGAGCTACTGCATCGTTTTCTGCTGGCTGACTTTCAGGGAGGCAATCTTTTGTGCCGGCAGGTGAAAGGAGAGCTGTTGTGAAGGTGAAGCGTGGCCTCCTCCGTGCCTTAAGCACGTTGGGATGACGGGCCCGGTTCCTCCCGCAAGCGTGGGCTTCACGAGGGATAGCACAAGCTCGAGGGCAGTGAATATCGTGCGGGATGTTTCTTGCCCCTTGTTGTTCTTTGGGAGGAGATGCTTTGTCTGGTCTTGGGAGGGATTTGGGACCCTCATCAAGAGCATAATGACAGCCAGCGTGGAAATTCCCGTGTCGTGCCCTGAATCCTTGGTGGTTGGAGCACGGGCGTAAATTTAAGACCGCTCAATTTATTTCACCCTGTGCTGCTGCTGGCTCTCTGATTTGGACCCAAAGTGGTAGCAGTTAAATGCAAATATATTTAATCATCCACATCATATAATGATGGGATAGCTCCTGGCAATGGCTACTTCTGGTCCCACAGCAGCAATGGGACTTGGTGAAGGGCTCAACCCAGCCTACAGACTGAGTCAGACTATGTGGGTGAGGATTTGAGAGAGATGCAGGCAAGTGAGTTCAGCTCCTGTTGATTTCAGTGGGAATCAGAAGTTCTGTGGTTCTGAACAACCTGGTAGCCGAGGTTTTGCGTCACCTTTCTTGCCCGCCAAGTAGAAGATGGACTTTTCTAGTGGTTCATCAAACCCCCCCTGGTGCCTTGGACGTGTGCTTGGGCAACAATCCTGAGTGGAGCCCGTTGCACCGGGCAGTGGCCAACCTCTTGGACATGCCTCTAGAGAGCAACGGGTGTCCTGGTACCTGAGGAGGTGACCTGGGCACCGTGGGGAGGGCTGGGGTACACGTCACATCCAGCTCTGAGATGGTGGAGTGCGGAGAATGGACGGGGCATCTGATTTGGTGCCCTTCTCCAGCATAATCCCCGTGTCCTCAGCTGATACACCATCTGTATTGATCTTAAAGGTCTCTTCCAACCAAAACAGATCTATTTTTTCTATGATATTGTCATCTGTATATAAATATGTATCTCTGCGCACATAGAGCTCTGTGTGTCTTCTCCGTGCTTACAGAGAAGCAAATGGAGCTTTCATCTGCATGGTTCCAGCAGTCACCAAGACCATCTCTGGCTCCCAGACGCCCCTCTCTGTGGTTTAGGAGAATTAAATATGCAGAAAGCACCTACCTACACTGGAGAAGGGACCATTAAGGTAGTCCCAGCCTGGCTACAAGTGTCAGGTTGGCATTAGTGGGATTTTTCTGGTACCAAAACTCATCTTTCTCTACCCAGATCAGGATGGGGGTGACCCAACAGGAAAAGTTGGAGAAACAGGGTGTGGAAAGTTTCTGTGGTTTGTCACGTGGAGCGGTGGAGCTGCTGGATTAGCTGCACTAGTCAAGGTCTGGAGAATGTGGTTCTCCATCTGAAGGGAGCGTCCCTTTTGCGTTAGCCTCTGAAGTTATTTTAACTTGCATCGACGCAAATTAAACGGGAATCTTGCTGGCTATTGATTTTGTCAGCAGTGGTTCCCCCCCCCACCTCCTGAAGTCATCTTTAAAGGCTTTACTTTTATTAAACTAAATGCTGCCAGTTAACTAAAGTCTTTGTTTTTATAGACTCAAGAGAACGAGATCTAACATAAATTAATCATGACTTAATTGACTGAGCTAATTCAAGTTCTCTCCAGTCCACTGCACAGCAATATTCCTGTCTGCCCAGTGCTGGAACTGAAGGCTAAATGGTACATTGCTTTAACAGCATAAACTTTTTATGTCTTTAACACAACATTCTCAGCATGGACAAAAGTTTTAATTTCCTCAGAATTAAGTCCACAAAACATTTTCACAGTTAGGAACGTTGAAGTGAACACCCCTTTTTGTAACGCATGTTAGAGCTGACTTCAATTTCTTCCTATTATTTTATATTGTTTTTTTCTTCCCCCTCTCTGCATGGACTAAATTCTTTACTTGCTATTACTGTTTCAAAGAAAATCCCAAGCATTAGTTCAGTTTACAACAGTATTCTCTCACCCTGTGGTGAGTACAATGAAATGCGCCGAACGGTGAATGCTGCTGCCGTCAGGAGCGCCAGGCGTTCAGCGGAGCCGGCTGAATCCTTCATCCTCCAAAAGGCCCTCTGCTCAGGAACCAGGGAAACCAGCTCCTGGCTTTTGGGTTTAGCCCATGCAGTGAGCCTGGGGACAAACCCACCAGTGGTGTCCCACGTGGTGGAGCAGGGAGGGAGTTTGGGGCTGCCTTCTGGGAGAGCCTGCAAGATTAGGGGATGGTTCCAGGGATGGGACAGCGACCACTTCACTGGGCAACCTGGGCCAGGCTCTCACCACCCTCAGCAGCAACAATTTCTCCCTTCTCTCCGGTCTGAATCTCCCCTCTTTCCGTTTAACCCCATCCCCCCTTGTCCTGTCCCAACAGGCCCTGCTCCAAAGTCTGTCCCCATCTTTCTGACAGGCCCCTGGAAGCCCTGAAAGGCCCCCAGAAGGTCTCCCTGGAGCCTTCTCTTCTCCAGGCTGCCCAAGCCCAACTCTCCCAGCCTGGAGAAGACGCCCACACGAAACTTTAATGTGTTTCAAGACAAATAAAAAAAAGTTAAGTACCATACATTTCCACGTACTATTTAAACTTAATTTGATGAACTACCAACTACCCCCAAGTGTAAAAGGTCCGCAGTAAACAGCCGTCGTGTTCTCCGTAACGGAATCGCCATCCTAAGGTGTAATTCATTGTAAGCTCCTGGCTTTGCTTTTAAGCTTCAGGTCATTAATTGCTGATAGAGGCTACAACGTAGAACGGATTAGGTGATAAAATTGCGTTTCAATATCTGCCCTTTTGCTTCTGAAGACTGAGGAATTTACGTCTCCAAAAGCAAAGCAGCCTCCAAATACCTCCGAGCAGATGTAAACTCTCGGCATCGTACTCCAGTGCAGCTGCGTGTAATGAAAACCCAAAATTGAATTTTAACTTAATAAAGTAGATCGGTTTTTAATGGAATGTTTTTTTGTTTTTGTTTTTTTTTTGCCTTGACTGGGAACATTCCCGCTCTTTAGTTACGTTTCATTTAAGAGAAGAACAAATAAAATCAATTTGCTTTCTGACAGTGAAAAGGGAAGGCGCCGCGTTTCTCAGCAGCTTGAAAAGCAGCGCCTCACACCTTGAGCAAATCTGTTAAAATAATGTGCTTAAAGCAAGCAGTCAGTTTTAATTAAAAGAGCTCCTCTCTGTAAACAGCTGGTATATCAAGGCACCATCTATATTCTCGCCGTATTTTGGTGAGGGCAGCTGTTTAATGCTTGGGAGAGAGAAAACCACTCGCAAAAGAGACCCGTTGAGAGAAAGCTGCTCTTTTGTTTCAGGCTGGGCAGGTGCTTGGAAAGGACCACCCCAAAATTCAGTCCCTGGCTCCGCCGCTTTGCCAAAACGGGAAAAAAATGATTCCTTGAGTTTTCCCACGTTGACCCCGTTTTGCTGATGATGGGAACAGATTTCTGCAAATACCTCGTTCTTCCCAGCAAACTTTCTCTCCTCTGCTTTGCTGCCTTGAGCTGGTTTTCAGGGTGGAACCGGCTGGGGCCGTCCTTAGCTGCCTGGCCCAGCGACCACCGTAGGTTTCGGGAAGGAATAAAACTTACCCTTAGTGATAACTTTTCACGACAGTGGCATCTTGAACACCCAGATCCTCCACAAAGTCCTGGAAAATTTCCTGTCTTTGGGTTGTGTTGAGCAAAACGCTCGTTGTTGGGATTTTTGGTCTCGATTGTAAAGTTGGGAACAGAAGCATCCAAGATAAAATGTCAGTGATCTCACGTCGCATTTGCACGCAGAGCTTTGGATCTCCTCTTGAGAATGGTGACATTTCTGGTTTGCTTTTAGGACTGTTGGTTTTTTTCTTTGTCTCATAGAGTCATAGAATGGTAGGGGTTGGAAGGAACCTCTAGAGATCCAATCCCCCTGCCAGAGCGGGATCACCCAGGGCAGGCCACACAGGAACAGATCCAGGCGGGGCTGGAAAGTGTCCAGAGAAGGAGACTCCACCACCTCTCTGGGCAGCCTGGGCCAGGCTCCGTCACCCTCACACCAAAGAAGTTTCTCCTCCTGCTGAGGTGGAACCTCCTGGGTTCCATCTTGTCCCCAGTATTCCTTGTCCTATTACTGGGCACCCCAGAAAAAAACCTGGCCCCTTCCACTTGACCCCCACCCCTCAGATATTTCTAGACATGAATCAGATCCCCTCTGGGGCTTCTCTTCTCCAGACTCAACAGCCCCAGGGCTCTCAGCCTTTCCTCACAGGAGAGATGTTCCAGTCCCTTCATCGCTCTCGTAGCCTCCCTTGGACTCTCTCCAGTAGGTCCCTGTCTCTCTTGAACTGGGGAGCCCAAAACTGGATCCAGTATTCCAGGTGTGGTCTCCCCAGGGCAGAGTAGAGGGGGAGGAGAACTTCTGTCAATCTGCTGGGCACATTTTTTTAATGCCCCCCCATCTGGCTTACTCTGTGCCGGTGTTTGGCTTTAGAACAAAAGGAGGATATTAAAAAAATCCCTTTTCCTCAGAAAGGGAGAGAGCAGGGAAATGGCAAAAGCAATACTTCATCCTTTCCATCACATTTTGTGCTTTTTCCTTTCTCTTTCCCCACTGGAAAGATTAAAAGAATGAATCAGGAGAGCAGGTTCCTGCTCTACTCCCTTTCTGGTGCTGATTGACTTTGCTGGAAATCGCGTATTTCCATTTCATGGGAAATCTTAATCTAAAAAGGAAAAAAAACCCAACAAAAAAGTTTGATAGTCGTAACATGTTTCTGTGGCGTGGGGAAGGCAGCATGTCTGGAACGATGGAGTGATGTTTTGAGTGTTTTAGGAGGTTTCGCCGGGTGTGCTGCAGGTACCGTGCAGGGGAGCAGCAAAAGGCGTGGGGCACCCCAAGTCTGGTGCGTCACGAGTGGGACATCCTCGTAGGCTGCTGGGGATGGATGTGAAAGGTGACTGGAGGGTGGCTGCTGTGCCAGTGACACCACTGGCCTCACAGCTGCCCTCCTGAGGCTGTGGGTACACCAGGGAGCTGCTGGTGTCCTCTTGGTGACTATTGGTTTTCACTGCAGAAGGTTGGTGGGAAAGACTTGACAGAGGAGAAAAGGGCAAAAGGTGTTTGGTTCATGATGGGGTATGCCTGAAATCATAGAATCACAGAATTGGTTAGGTTGGAAAAGACCTTTCAGATCATCAAGTCCAAGTGTTGCCCCGGCCCTGCCAGGGCACCACTGAGCCCTGTNGCTCAATCCTCTTTCCCTTCGTGTTCTCCTTGCAGCTGCCCTGCTCTTGTGTTGTTGGAGGTTTGGACGGGTATTGAGGTTTGCCCGTTGTGGAAAAGTTGAATTCAAGTATTTTCCTTGAAGAAAGTGAGGAAAGTTGTAGTGAGGTGGGTGTTGGTCTCTTCTCCTGGGTAACTGGAGATAGGATGAGAGGAAACGGGCTTAAGTTGCACCAGGGGAGGTTTAGGTTGGATATTAGGAAAAATTTCTCTACTGAGAGAGCAGTGAGGCCTCGGAGCAGGGTGCTCAGGGAGGGGGTGGAAACACAGTCCCTGGAGGTGTTCAAAAATTGTGTAGATGTGGCACTTCAGGACATGGTTTAGTGGTCGTAATCATGTTCAGTAGGCGGTTGAACTTGATGATCTCGAAGGTCGTTTCCAACCCTAATGATTCTCTGAGTCTAAGTTTTCTGTCTTTTTGATAGAAGTGTGGAATCCTGTTATTTATTTATTTGAGTTTCAGAGAAAACCTGGAAATCTTTCAGCAGAACGAGAAACCGGTGGCACTTAAAATAAAAAATAGAGGAAAAAAATAAACTATTGCTAACAATAGATAGAAGAATGTCCCTGTACCGCAAAGCTCGCCGAAGGGATTTCAGTTTGCCAACAGCAAGCGACTGCGGAGCCTTTGTTTGGTGGCCAGGCGAAGGTTGGCTCGAGTGGGGCTTTGGAAGAGCGTAATGAACCGGAGGGAGGATACCGCACGGTGTCACACGGAGCCCTCGCTCCGGTGGGATCTCCCCAGGGCGACGGCGACTCTACTGCAAAAACGAATTGGCTTTTAAAAAGTGTTTGGGCTCCAGCAGCTGTGGGTCATGGGGTTTGTGGGTTTGGTCTGCACTGGGGGCTGCTGTCAGCAGCATCTTTTCATTGTTTTTCAAGTCTGCTGGGGAATTCTGTGTCTCCAGCTGTGGAAATAATGAATTTTACCGTTCCTTGGTGATTCCAGAGAAAAACTAGGTTAAATGGAGCACTCAATTTAGCTAAGACCAAGCATTTGCCTTCTCATTTCTGCTGTTTTCCTAAAGAGCTAAACCAACAAACAACAGCTGAGGGGACTTTGTTTTAAATAAATAAAAATACTCAAAGCTCAAACTGGTTTCCAAATATGAAGGAAAAAAAAAAAAGGCGCAAAGTTGCTCCATTCAAGAAATGGGAAAATTAAATATTTTCACTTTCCCAGATGATTATTCTTGTTTCCTCCTGCCCTTGCTTCCCAAGCAGAAGTTTGAGGATCCAGAATGCGTTTGCAAAACGTTTTGATGTATCTGAACCTGCAGTTTCATCCTGCGGTGAAAAAAAATGGTGACAAAAAAAAATTTCTTCACATTTCCTACAGCTACAGAGGAAACTCTCCTTGCACCAGTTGTACAGCTCCAGTCAGGGGAACCGACTGCATCCTTCTTTGCCATCACTTCAAAACGAGTGACATCAGGAATAAACCCCAAACCGTTTAGTGCTTTGGTATGGTCCCTATTTAGGTGTATTTTTCCTAATGCTGGTCTTATTTTCCCTTCTCATACTTTACTTAAAGCCCATCCACTTACTGAATCTCAGCTGAAATATCTCTCACCTAAAAAAAAATATAAAAATCAATGAAAGAATGTTTCCTTGGCTATCTTGCGGTCTGAGCTCTCCGATGAATTTGACCCGAGTTTGGAATAGTTTCAGTTCCACCAAAGCTCAGCCGATCACAAAAGAGAAACCCTGGATTTAAATTCATTGACTCACTTCAGTCCCAGGAATCTGCTGGTTTAAATTCTGGATAAATCCAGGAGGAGAAAATAGCATCCGTACTGCAGAGCCCAAAGTAAACACAGAAAGAAAATAAGGATTATCCTGCATTTATATAATACAATCAAGTACAAATTTACCTAGGTGTAGAGTAATATAATTGGGGATTTGGGTGAATCCCGTTGCCAGTGGCATCTTTTAGAGATAACCGGTCTTTTTAGAAATGAGATTAAGTGGGAAGAAAGCCTTGTTATGTTCAATAAAGATTTAAAAAAAAAAAAAAAAAGATTAAGAAATAATGGAATTAAAAAAATAGCCCTGTGCTTAAAGAACATGAACTTGAATAGATCGAAAATGTGTCTGATCCTTGTTCTCTGCTGGCAACTAACACTCTAGAAATCGTCTGGCTCTGGGTTCAGTCGCTGCTCCACGGCTGGGGCTGAGCTCGGGTCTGGATCAGGATAAAATTCCTGGGATTGGGTGGGCGGGCAAATGCAAAATGCTCCACTTGCACTCGGAGGTCCTCATGAGGGTGGCTAAAGTCTTCCTAGAAGCTTTTTTGGAAAGATTTTCCTCATGTGTGAGCTCGGGCAGAATCGTGGTGATGGTTTTACCGGCAGAGCAGTTTGCATCAAAGACTTTTTAAAAAAACCCACAAACTAATTAACTCACTGCTTTGAAAATTTATTTCCTTTGTTTGTTTTGTGTTGTTTATTTTGTTTTGGTTTTTTTTTCCCCCTAAACTGTTTCTGCTTGATGTTCTTGGTGGCCCAGCGGTTCCCTCCCATCTTCTTGTTGGTTCCTCAGCCTTGGTGGCTCTGCTGAAGTCACTTTGGATTCCTCCACCTTCACCTGGACTGTGGACTTGGCCACTTTCTTGCTTTGACTCAATCCTTTGCTTGACGTCAAGCTCAGCCGGGTCCCTGGGCAGCTGCTGGGGTTGACCTGGGGAAGATGGCCGGGAGGATTCACAGACAGGAACTTCATCTTTTCATCATCTGTTGTATCAATGGTGCCCTTTCTCCTGCAGTCGGCGTTTTCCATAGCTGAAGGGACCGGCTGCGGGGCAGCGGAAGGGCGCTGAGGCTCCGTGGCAGTCGGGGCGGCATCGCAGTGGCTCGTCAGCCGTAGAGAGGGCACTGAAATCTCCTCGTAGGCCCATGGCTGAGGGGAAGGGCTCTACCAAAATGGTGGGTACTCACCTCGGGACTGAAACCACTTCAAGAGAGACAGGGAACTACTGGAGAGAGTCCAGAGGAGAGCAATGGAGGCGGTTGAGAGACTGAAGCATCTCTTTGACGAGGAAAGGGGGAGTGAGCTGGGGGTGTTCAACCTGGAGAAGAGACGGCTGAGAGGAGACCGTGTCAATGTCTAGAAATGCCTACAAGAAAGCTGGGGAGGGGCTGTTTGCAGGGGCTTGTAGTGATAGGACAAGGGGTAATGGCTTCAAGCTGGAAGAGGGTGGGTTTAGACTGGATGTCAGGAAGAAACTCTTCCCAGTAAGGGTGGTGAGACACTGGAACAGGTTGCCCAGGGAGGTTGTGGCTGCCCCCTCCCTGGAAGTGCTCAAGGCCGGGTTGAATGGGGCCTTGAGCAACCTGCTCTAGTGGGGAGTGGCCTTGCGTGTGGCAGGGGGCTCGGAACTGGATGATCTTCAAGGTCCCTTCCAACCTTAACCATTCTATGAATCTATGAGATGTCGAAAGGATAGGTGTCAAGTAGAAGGGACCAGACTCTGCTCAGTGGTGCCCAGCGACAGGACAAGGGGCACCGGGCCCCAACTGCAACCCAGGAGGTTCCCTGGGAGCAGGAGGAGAAATTTCTTTGGTAGGAGGGTGACAAAACCCGGCCCAGGCTGCCCAGAGAGGTGGTGGAGTCTCCTTCTCTAGAGAAGGAGCTGTGCGCTGGTGTGAGGTGTCCCATGCCACCCTGTGCCCACCTCTTACCATCTGTACCCCCTCCCCAAGCTCCATCCTGACCCCCCACTTCTCCAAGCTTCTCAAAGCAAGTCTGGATTTCTCTCTCATCTCATCGGTGTGTCGGTGATAAATACCTTGCTCTCCCCAGAATAACTGCTGGGTGCTGCTGTGGTTGTACCACACAAAGATAAACAAAAGGGAAAGAAATTAGCCACAGACAGCTGGTCAATTAGGAAAAGTGCTGCTGCAGCGAAACCAAGTAGGAGAAAACTGCAGGCAGGTCAGGAAAAGTTCAGGCAGAGCAGAGCTGAGGCCGTGCAAACTTAGGGCAAAGCTCCTGGCCTGTGACCAGCGATGGTGACACCCTCTCCGAGGGGCTACACGGGGACAGGGTTGTTCTTTCCAAGGTCTGTTATTTTCCTGGCTTAAAATCTCCTCCCTCCCTGGCAGGGGAGCGTGGAAAGGGAGCCTGAATTTCCATTTCGACTCCGTATTGCACCTTGTGAGGAGAAGCTGAGCAGCGCGGCTTTTTTCTTAAGCCTCCCCTTCTAACGTGCTGAGACGCTAGGAGGATTTTGTGAGTTGGTTCTGAAGTGCTTTGCTTTGCTGTTTAATACCTGGGAGCCCTGAAGGTTTGGAAGTGATGGTGGTCATGGCAGACCGGTGGATGATCATAGAACCACACACTGGTTTAGGTGGGAAGGGACCTCTCAAGGTCATCTGGCCCAACCCCCCTGCAGGGAGCAGGGACATCTGCAACTAGAGCAGGTTGCTCAGAGCCCCATCCAACCTCCCCTGCAATGGGGCCAGGGATGGGGCAGCGACCACCTCTCGGGGCAACCTGGGCCAGGCTCTCACCACCCTCAGCGTCAAAAATTTCTTCCTTCTCTCCAGTCTAAATCTCCCTCTTTTAGTTTAAAACTATCGCTCTTCATCTTGTCACAACAGGCACTGATGNACAGATCCCTGTCTTGTGATGTAGCTTCTAGAAACATGGGAGGAACCAGACTGGGACCACACAAGTCTTGTCTCCTTTTACTCAAGGAAACAAAGGAGAGTTATCCAGAGCACCGCATTTCACAGACAGGAGACGACTGTGGTGCAGCCGTAGGTTTGATTTTTCAGGCTCCCTGATGGGTGAGGACTCCCTTGCTGCTCGCATGAGGATCTGCGTCGGAGCGGATACCTCAGCGCCGCGCTCGGAATTTAGGAAGCCGCTTTGGCAATTTGGACATCTGGCGTCGCCGCGGCCGTTAGTGCCGCTCGTGAGCCGAACGCTCTGCTTCTCCCAAGGGCGGCAATGCGTTGTAATTCTTTGCTGTTCATTAAGCAGAATATTTTCCTGGTTCAATATCATAATAGTCATAATTGCTCTGCTCAGAAGGACCAGGGTTTACTAAATGCGGACGATGCAACGGCTGCAAAAGCCACGTCCGAGCGTTTTATGGCTCGTGCTATAAAGACTTCCCTATAGCAAATGTGTTGTTACGCTCTGCAAACAGCTTTAGAAGATTAACAGGAAACATCATAAAAATAGTCCTGAAATTAAAGATCGTGTGGACTTCAGTGGTTTGCCCTTCCCCCGCGCTATCATTCCAGCACTAAAATCACGATGATGTTTACATGGTTTGCAAACCGTAAACCGCTCATTTTTCATTATTTCTCCAATCTCATAACGTAGAGTTGTGGAGCCTCATCCCGGGAAGTGTTGAAGCCCAGGCTGGATGGGGCTCTGAGCAACCTGCTCTGGTGGGAGGTGTCCCTGCCCATGGCAGGGGGGTTGGAACCAGATGATCTTGAAGGTCCCTTCCAACTCAAGCCCTTCTGTGATTCTGTGATTTTCTCTAACTCAAACACGTTTGAACAAAAAGTCTGACTTTTAAGTGTAGGCTGATAGGAAACAAGCACGGGAAATGGTTTATAAACAAATCAATGAGATTACTGCAAGGAAATTAATTGGCAATAAAAACGGGCTCTATCTACCTATCCGGATAGGTAGCTTGTACCTGAGGTGCATTTCTCCACCAGCTTTTGAAAACATTGTTGTCACAGTGCTTCGTCATCACCAAACACCAAAATTTGTCTGTCTGACACCAGTGTAATCGCCAGCCTTACCTCCCCCTCCTCTTACTTTGTCCCCAGATGTACACCAAATAATTTTGCACCTGCCTGGAACTCTTGACTCTTCAAAAAGGCAGGAGGTCTGGAAAAGAAAGTTTGTCGTGTTGTTATTTTTCTGCTCTGACAGCAAAGTGACCTGAAAACGTTTGAAATCACTCTGCCTCAGACCCTTCCTTCCCCAGCTCCGTTGCCCTTCTCTGGCCACGCTCCAGCACCTTTTCCAGCCAGTTTGAGCCAGGGACAGTAGCTGCGTCTAGAGGGCAAAAATCACCTTCTAAGGCGCGATGGGAACCCCCTGCCTAAGCACCAAAGCAGCTGGACTGTGCAGAAATGGTACCTTCGGTGAATTAGCCCTGAACACCCTCTGATTTTCCAGGTCATTTGCGCTGCCGATGCTGCTTGGGAGCAGGAGCAGGATCGAAGAGCTGGCCTCGCGGCTTCCCTGCAGTTTTTGCACTCGCAAGGAGTTTAAAGGGTAAAGAAGAGATCCCTTTGCTGTTACAGCTCTTAACTCTTACTGGAGGTATTTAGCTGTCCCTCCCCACGACAGCTCGCCTCACAAATGAACCCGCTGCGCCGATATTGAACTCTTTGGAAAAATGACTAAAGATTTTCCATTATGCCTGCCTCTTTCCAGAAGTTTAACATGATCTATACATGTGTTATGGCCTTAAATGACTATTTGAGCTATTAATTGGAGATTACGCTTGGCAGCAAGTTGGTTTGGATTTTTTTCTGTGCTGCAGTGCTCGTGTACCTAAAGATAAGGTGACTGCATTTAGTAAATAAATAAATAAAAATAAATGAAACTCTTCAAGAGCTGCTCCTATTGAGCCATCAAAATGAATCAGCTTGATGGCAGGGACATTGCCCAGCACCTCTCTGTGCCATCCGCTTGGACCTGGGAGGAATATCTCCGGCGTTTTTGAGGTGTCCAACACACGAGGAGCGCTGCAGCTTTTTAGCGTCGCGTTGGTTTTTGTGCTGTGAACACGGGTTTGTGAACCTTTCCGTGAACTTCATTCCTTTCTTGTGCTCGTGCGTTATCCGGCAGCCGCCTGCTATTTTTATGCCTTCGCCGAGAGCTGCAAAGAGCAGCCCTGTGCCTGTAGTGGAGGAAGAGCCGCTTTGCAAGAGGCTGTTGTGCGTGTTTGCTATAAATCAGGTGAAGGCTCTGCTGGTTGGCAAAGCATTGCTTTACGGGGTTGTCGGATAACCAAAGATCTATAGGTGGGGGAAAAAAAGGACCTGGAGGGGCTGGAGCGTGGCCAGAGAAGGACAACGGAGCTGGGGAAGGGTCTAGAGCAGGAGCGTGGTGAGGAGCGGCTGAGGGAGCTGGGCTTGTTCAGCCTGGAGCAAAAGAGGCTCAGGGGAGACCTTCTGGCTCTCCACAACTCCCTGGAATTCAGGAGCTTGGAGCCAGGGGGGTTAGTCCAACCCCCCCTGCCAGAGCAGGATCCCCCAGGGCAGGCCACACAGCAACAGATCCAGGGGGGTTTGGAAACTGTCCAGAGAAGGAGCCTCTACCACCTCTCTGGGCAGCCTGGGCCAGGCTCCGTCACCCTCACAGCAAAGAAGTTTCTCCTTCTGTTGAGGTGGAACCTCCAGGGTTCCAGTTTGTGCCCATCGCCCCTTGTCCTATCGCAGGGCACCCCAGACAAGAGCCTGGCCCCTTCTGCTTTGACCCCCACCCTGCAGAGATTTGTAACCATGAATAAGGTCCCAGGTTAAGAGGTTTCTTTCTGTGAGCTCCTTCTGCCCAGTGAAAAGGAAAAACTTTTTCCCAGTGAGGGTGACAGAGCCTGGCCCAGGCTGCCCAGAGATTGTGGAGTCTCCTTCTCTGGAGA
>VWZK01012059.1:52181-78720 GCA_013396935.1 Baryphthengus martii
CCAGGCTCCGTCACCCTCACAGCAAAGAAGTTTCTCCTTCTGTTGAGGTGGAACCTCCAGGGTTCCAGTTTGTGCCTATTGCCCCTTGTCCTATCGCAGGGCACCCCAGACAAGAGCCTGGCCCCTTCTGCTTTGACCCCCACCCTGCAGAGATTTGTAACCATGAATAAGGTCCCAGGTTAAGAGGTTTCTTTCTGTGAGCTCCTTCTGCCCAGTGAAAAGGAAAAACTTTTTCCCAGTGAGGGTGACAGAGCCTGGCCCAGGCTGCCCAGAGATTGTGGAGTCTCCTTCTCTGGAGACATCCAAACCCCACCTGGATCTGTTCCTGTGTGACCCACTCTAGGTGCTCCTGCTCTGGCAGGGGGGTTGGACTCGATGATTTTTTGAGATCCCTTCCAATCTCTACCGTTCTGTGATCCTGTGATCCAGCCCAGTGATCCTTCACACGTCTGCTTGGTTGTGGAGCAGGTATTTGCTCTTTGAAGGATCACGCTGGAAGCCGCCTGGCAAAGCTCTTTCCGTGCCTAAATTAGTGATCGGTTATGCAACTAGGACGGGGACGTGAGGGAAAAATATCAGCTCCCAGGAGGAATTTCATTAGCAAGGGAAATGGTTGGCGTGTGTCAGCTGTGCTTTTGGAAGACAAAACCTCCCAGTAAAACTCTTTTCTGTGGCTGATTGTGTCACTGGTACGGGCTGCCGGAATCAAAGGAGCCTGTGGGAAGCTTTCTCTCCCGCTTCCCGGGAAGCGCTCTCAAACTCGCAGCATTTTTGATCCGTCGGCTCCGACAGCTCTCGCCGTAGCCGATTGGTGAGCTGAAATAACCACCTCCGGGGCTGTCAGAACATACAAACGGCTGCCCTGCCTTTTGTTACCAAAACCTATGAACGGCATTTTGTCCCCAGCATCTCCCCAAAGGAGATCTGCTTCTCCTCCCCTTGTCCCCTCGTGGGGAGGAACAGAGTTCTTACGTGTGAGCGCCGGCGTTTGGAGCCGGGCGGCTGGTGTTAGGATGTGGTGTGTGCCGAAGGGTTTTGGCGTAGAGAGGGGAGGTGTGTTTGGTTTGAACCTCCAAGTTTTTCTGCTTTTCCTCACTTGTGCGTCGATCATTCCGGCCATTCGGCCAAGGGTTATAACCTGGAGCGCTCAAAGCACAGTTGCACGGAGCCAAACGAATCAAAGTTCATTTCAGAGCAGAAGGGAAACGGAGGAATACCTGCAGGAAAGGCTTTAGAAAAAGCTGAGGAGATGTGAAACAAACTCCTGCTCTTTCTCCCTCTTCTCTCTTTCTAAAGAAAGATCTGGAGGTGCTGGAACGTGGCCAGAGAAGGGGACATGATCCGAGGGCTGGAGCACCTCTCCTATGGAGACAGGCTGAGAGAGTTGGGGTTGTTCAGTCTGGAGAAGAGAAGGCTGCCAGGAGACCTTCTGGGGGCCTTCCAGGATCTGAAGGGGGCCAGCAAGAAAGCTGGGGAGGGACTTGTTAGGATGTGGGGTAGTGCTAGGACTAGAGGGAATGGACTAAAACTAGAGATGGGTCGATTTAGATTGGACATTAGGAAGAAGTTCTTCCCCATGAGGGTGGTGAGACCCTGGGACAGGTTGCCCAGAGAGGTGGTGGAAGCTCCATCCCTGGAAGTTCTTAAGGTCAGGTTGGATGGGGCTCTGGGCAACCTGCTGTAGTGGGAGGTGTCCCTGCCCATGGCAGGGGGATTGGAACTCAATGATTTTCAAGATCCCTTCCAACCCTGACAGTTCTATGATTCTGTGATTCATCTGGCCAAAATGGACCTTGTGATTGCCCTGCTGAGCACAGGCAGCAAGTGCTGGTTTGAATGTTCCCGGGTGCATTGTTCCTGTGCATTCCTGGAGGAGGATTTGGAGATGGGTCTTCTGCTGGTAGTGATCACAGACAGGACACCAGAACCCAGGAGATGGGGAAATGTCCTCGTGCCTCAGTCCTTCTCTGCAGAGGGACAGCTCTTTGCATGACGGAGACACTGGGCTACACACTGGCTTTGGAAGAGCCCTTGGAAAAGCAGATTAGAATCCTACCACCACTTCTCTGCTCTCTCTCATACTGACAATCCCAGCTGAGCTATTGGGATACAAACCAGCGCCAGGCCGTGGTTTTGGGGCCAGCATCACCGGGTTGTCCTTGAATCCAGGTGCTCATCCACCCCACGGAGGAGCCGTTAGCATCTTGTCTGGAACCACTCCCCACGTTCCCTTTCCTTCTCTTTTCTGAAGTGTTTGTGCGTTCCAGGGTCCTCGTGCATATGCAGATTTTAGTGTAGGGGCTGGAAGGGCAAGGCTGCTTGGCTCTGCTGCCTCTAAACAAGAAGAGCAGGTTATAAATTACTGTTTGCCATTTTTTCACTTTGATCTCATATTTAAGTGGCTTGAGATTTAGAGTCCACTCAGTAGTTGAGATGTTGCCTGGTTACCATTTTTGATATCACAGAGAAAGAATAAATGAAATGACATTTTAATATTAAATGCTGTGGCTTGAGAATTGCAGATGTGCTCCCTGCGTGTCAGACAGCCCCGTCAGAAGTTTTAATTTGAAAAGCCCTCAGATTCTTCTGTACTTTTTAATTTTTTTAATTTTATTTTTATATCAGTCCCTGCATTTCATTTTCTCTGCAGTAGAGTCTGAGACAGGGCATTTTGTTGGCAGGGCCCATTAACCCCAAGCATAAATTCTTGCTCCTGAAGCATGTTATAGACTGGGTGGGGTTGGAAGGGACCTCTGGAGATCATCGAGTCCAACCCCCCTGCCAGAGCAGGATCACCCAGGGCAGGCCACACAGCAACAGATCCAGGGGGGGTTGGAAAGTGTCCAGAGAAGGAGACTCCACCACCTCTCTGGGCAGCCTGGGCCAGGCTCCGGCACCCTCACACCAAAGAAGTTTCTCCTCCTGTTGAGGTGGAACTTCCTTTTGAGGTGGCTCTTGGCTGCTGACCCTGTTTCCTCCCCTGTGCCTTGTAACTCCAGAATCAGTCTTCTTGCTTGAGAAGTGCCCTTGGTGCTGAGGAATCTTTCATTCCTCAGCAGCCGTCTAATCAGTGACAAGGTGGATGTGTGCGCGGGCACGTCGGAAATACCTCGGGTTGCTGCCTGATTGATGAAAGTCTTCGTGTCTTTAACAATGGGCGTATTTAGTCCTGTCTGACAGGCAGGAGGTATCAGCCCCTACCCCTCAATCAGCCCATCGTGAACTATCCTGAAAGTGCTGGAGAGGGTAGAACACGAGACAGAAGTGTCCTCCCTTCTGCACATCGTGTGCCGCTTCATCTGCTCACCCTGATGTGATGGGGTGGCGGAGACCTCCTCTCTGCTNTCATCGAGTCCAACCCCCCTGCCAGAGCAGGATCACCCAGGGCAGGCCACACAGCAACAGATCCAGGGGGGGTTGGAAAGTGTCCAGAGAAGGAGACTCCACCACCTCTCTGGGCAGCCTGGGCCAGGCTCCGGCACCCTCACACCAAAGAAGTTTCTCCTCCTGTTGAGGTGGAACTTCCTTTTGAGGTGGCTCTTGGCTGCTGACCCTGTTTCATCCCCCGTGCCTTGTAACTCCAGAATCAGTCTTCTTGCTTGAGAAGTGCCCTTGGTGCTGAGAAATCTTTCATTCCTCAGCAGCCGTCTAATCAGTGACAAGGTGGATGTGTGCGCGGGCACGTCGGAAATACCTCGGGTTGCTGCCTGATTGATGAAAGTCTTCGTGTCTTTAACAATGGGCGTATTTAGTCCTGTCTGACAGGCAGGAGGTATCAGCCCCTACCCCTCAATCAGCCCATCGTGAACTATCCTGAAAGTGCTGGAGAGGGTAGAACACGAGACAGAAGTGTCCTCCCTTCTGCACATCGTGTGCCGCTTCATCTGCTCACCCTGATGTGATGGGGTGGCGGAGACCTCCTCTCTGCTGTGTGTTTTGTCCTGACTTTTCTCTCTTGTTCCCTCCTCTACCAGGAACCCCCTGGTGTTGTATTTTAATGGCTTATGAGACCCTAACAATAAACAAGAGGGAATCTGGAAAGTTTTATTAAGAGTCTTATAATTCCCCTTTTTTTTTTTTTTCCTTGCCCTCTTTAGTAAAGATCATAGAATGTCCTGGGTTGGAAAAGACCTCCAAAGGTCATCTAATGTCTGTCTAAATCTACTCTTTAGTTTAAAACCATTGCTCCCTGTCCTACTGCTATGTGCCCTTTGTAAACAGCTTTCTTGTAGGCCCCTTTGGATACTGGAAGGCCACCAGAAGGTCTTCCCAGAGCTTTCTCTTCTCCAGGCTGAACAACTTTTGGGCTTTTTGGTGTGTATTTGGTCTTTCTTGGGTGAAGTTTCCTGGGTGTCCTTCTCTGCCTAAGAAAACACAGTGAGAAACACTGAGAAAGAAGTTTAAGTTATGGAGCTCAGGACGTACTTCATAATCAAGAATTATAAACTCAGGGCAGTTTCACTGGCATTTCCATTTCAGAGAAATCTATGGACTGGTTAAGAAACACATAGCTCAGGAATCTGAAGTGCCTTTCAAATCATGAACATTTGGAGCTAGAGACGCTGAAATACATCCACCGCGCGGCTGTTGTGTTTTGTCATCGTATCACTTAATAACTGGCAGGACTAAACGTTGTATTAGCTGCTGGAGATAACTCTTAATTCATGAGAAGGCCTTCAATTGTTTTTAATTCCTGCAGCCACATGAAGTGATGAGAAAGTTCCATTTCAGCCAGGAGATAGCACTGAATCTTGCCCTAAACATTAACAGCAATATATAAATCCTGTGGACATGCAGAGATATTTTAAAAGCTTGTGGTGTGTGTTTTCCAGTGACTGGAAATACCCCATGGGAGGATTTTTCTCAGTTTCTTGTTAATGAATGAGAACATGGATTTTTAATTTTTTTTTTCTGGTACAAGGAAATTTTCAGGCAAAAATCTGTGTGGATGTGGAGCGGTGGATGAGGAGGTGTATTCGTAGTTTAAGATTAAAGTAATTTAAGTTTAAATTTCTTCCCAGGGATGACACTGCAATATCTTTCACAGCAAGCAGTGCACGAGATGAGCTACTCAGGGTGCTAGAAATCGCTTAGAGTTTGGATGGACGTTAAAAGAGATGATAATTGATCAATGTAAAGGAAATCAGCAGTTCAGTTGTCCCCAGAAACCGTTTCTTTTTCTGCCTCGTGGTGGAACCGCGAACCATTTCTAGTGCCTGGAAATGTCTCTTCCAGCTTTGCCCGTTAGCTGGTTGTCTACACCTGATTTTGTAGCAGTGAAGAGAGATGAGTGCCAGTGGAGGGGAAACCCTCCCGATGGCTTTAGGAGGAGGTGGGAGCTTTACCCTGAGCTTGGCTTTTCACCGGCTGAGCACGTGCCTTTCCCGACCAGAAAAATCTTGAGTTGCCCATTGAACGGCCGCCGCAGCTCATTTCAAGGTATTTGTGAAGCAGGGGGTGAGTTTTGTCCTCCGCGTGGACGTGATGCAGCAAAGCAGAGGCGAAAGGCAGAGAGCTGCCTCAGTTCTGTCAGTGCCTTGCAAAGCTCAGCCCGTTTCCTCCTGAGAGGGTGTCCCCCGGCATTTCTCGTGGAGAGCTCGCCATCGTTCTCTTCCTAGTTCTTTCTAGTTCAGAGAGAAGTACTTTCTTTTGATACTGCCGAGCTGAAGCCAGTAGGACAAACGTGTCCTTGTGATGCAGGATTTCCAGCTAAATTGGCACCAGTAGCGTGGGCAGAGGGACTCGGTACCTCTGCAGGCCAGTAGAGCTTGATGTCCTCGGTTACGAGCAGCTAAATCAAAATGAAGTGGTGATTTCAAAGCGGTAAAAGATAATTTTGATTTAAGAGGAGCTGGAAATGTAAAGTGACATTGCAGGAGGAAACTGGTCAGTGCTTGAAACGCACGTACCTGGTAAATGGTTAAGCCAGGAGAGTTGAAAAAGATACCCAAGAACCTCTCAAGTGCAGACGTATTCTGAGGTCATTTTTTGCTTTGACTGTTTTCTGTCTTTTTGTGGAAATGCTGCCCTCAAAATAGTTACATCTCATCAAAGGACGAACCCTTGCCAGGTTTCAGCTTTAGGAACCAGACAGCGTTTTTTTGAGCTCTTTGTAAGAAAGTTTTGCTTTCTTGATGCACTTTGTTGTTGCTCAAATTAACAAGCGTGAATTCATCCTGCTCCGTTTTAAGCAACTAAACCCTTGGCATCTCTCTGAAGATGAGGCCTTCTCTCTGCAGTTGCCTCAAACATATTCTGCAGCAGAATTACAAGTTATTAAAAAATAAGCTTTTCCTCTGAACACTAAAAAGAACATTAGGCTCAGGTGGCAAAATCTGTCTTTCCTACACCAAAGCCTGTTTTGAAGATCTGGTTAATGGAAACCACATCATTCAAGCTTAGCTGGTGAACAGTATCTGCCAGTTTAACCGGCGGTTTGGGAAATTAATCCGTGAAACTTAATTGGCTTGATATATTTACGTTCAGAATATTCAAAAGGAAACTCCGGTTGATCTGACGGGTCGCCCACGCTTCTCTTTGATGAGCCTCGTCATGAATAAAGATGATTTCAGCTGAGTCTTGGAAAGAACCCGAGATCTTGGGGATCTTGCGAGTCTCTGACTAAGGCAACCTACATATCAAAGACTTACCTCCTAAGCTGGATTCTTCATAAATATTATGTGAAAAGAGTTGATAGTTGATTTCTTTTTCCTTCCTTCCCCTCCTCCTCCTTCCTCCATCCCTTGGCCGTAAGGAAAAGCTATTCCCGTTCCGCCTGCTCACACTTTGCCTCCAAAACACACAACCCAACCTTGGAAAGTCAACAAATAACCTGACTTGTTGATTCCTGTCCAAATGCCCGCGCCGTCCAACTCTGAGAGTGATTATGTTCATCAGGCAAACGGCCCCTGCTGTGACACCAGCCATTCACATCTCATAAAAAGACGCTCCGCCGTTTTATAAGGAGAATTTAGTGCCTGGTGCAAGCCGAGAAATCAATTTCCCAACCCTCAGCAGACACCCAGGCCACGGGTCCTTTCCTGGAACCTGACTCAGATTGAATTATAGCTTCAGTTCCACCTGGCAAAGATGATGCTAATGCAGGAGATGAGGGAGGAGAAAATAAATAGTGACTGCAAGTCAGAATGCACGTGGGTGAAAGGGAATGTGGTTAAATGAAATAACGTCTTCCAGATAGCATCAGGTAAAACCAGGAGGCACCTTTTAACTCAATAGGCAGGAAATTAAAACAGGAGATTCCCATATTGCGAAGGGCAGCTGCTCACCTGATTCCTAGCAAGTTATGGTGAAAGTCACCCCAAAGCATCTTCTGGAGCAGCAGTTTTTCTATCCGTTGTGCTCTGTTTCGGTGCCGAGGTTACGCAGCCCCCCACACCTCTCCTAGGTGAGTTTGCTGCCTTTGAAAACCGCTCCCTCAGTCCCTCGATTTCTGGGGCTGCCCTACAGCTGGTGGTGTGCACGTTTCTGTTTCCAGAGGTGCCACTTCTGGTACCTTCTGCCACAAAATCAAGCTATAGTAGTTTTGATTTAACGGCTGCGGGAGGTTTCCCAACATCTCAGACTGTGGCTTATGAGGTGATGGACCCCACCACGCCAGAGTCTCGTGATGTTTTGGCAGATCACATGAGAAAGACGTTTTTGGGTTTGGTTTTGTTGCCTTTTTGTTCTTACACCTGACCGAAACTTGCCAGGCTTCACTACTCGTCCTCCAGCAGTATCTTGTAGGTAGTGGCACTGGGGGAGCAAAGTCTTGCTCGGGGTTGACAGGAGAGATGTGCCCTCCCAGAAGCACCCTCTGGGAGAAGCTCCTCTCTTGCTGCCCCTCCCATGGAAATGATTTGTGTCAGCCCTCCTGAATTACAAACTCAATCAGGTTAACGAAGCCCTGCTGCTTAAAGGCTGCCTGCTAACCCCAGCTCCCTTTGGCTGGAGTGGGCTTGGAAGGGCTCAGGCAAGTAGTTCCTGGGCCACCTCTGGTGGGACCATCATGCGCAGGTGAAGGACAGAGCTGCTTGCTGGTAGAAGAACACACGGAGCCTGGAGGAGGGTAAGTCCCTGTGTTGTTGGTTAGAATTTTAGTTTTGCTAATGTTCTATATTCCAGGGTCATCTGTCTCTTGTTGTTGGATGTTTTCTGCTGTGTTGAGGACTCCAGTGGGAAACTGTGGCACGGTGATTAATTGTTTCTCTGTAGGTGACTTGCACAAACACGTTGTGAGGCAGCAGTACCGAGCTAGCTATGGACAACATCCCAAAAGAGGCAGTTGGCATCTTACTGAGGCAGTTTTTGTGCTGAATCCACAGAGGACAGGCTAATCTGCTTATGCTGTTGTGGTTCTGATCAAGGGTCCCCAGGGTTTTGTTGCCTTTTTGTTCTTACACCTGAGGCTGGGGCCAGACTCTGCTCAGGGGTGCCCAGCACCAGGACGAGGGGCACTGGGCACCAACTGCAACCCAGGAGGTTCCTTGGGAGCAGGAGGAGAAACTTCTTTGGTGGGAGGGGGTTGGAGCCTGGCCCAGGCTGCCCAGAGAGCTTGGGGAGTCTCCTTGTCTGGAGAGATTCCCAAGGCGCCTGGAGCCTGCGCTGCTGGGCCCCCTGCTCTGGGTGACCCTGCTGGAGCAGAGGGGTGGCACCAGAGGAGCTCCAGAGGGCCCTGCTTGTGCTGCCATTGCGGTCTTGGGGAGAAACTTGAAACTGAAAAACTTGTCCCTTTGGCCATATTTTCTGCTGTCCCATCTCACAACCCACTCAGAGGTGCATGGAAGTGATTAAAATTCTGATTACTCGTGTGAACAATGTGGAAAAGAACAGATTTGGAATTAAAATGCAGAGAGAAATTGAATCCCACAGCAGAGTCTGCAGCTATATTCAAGATATGCTAATATGCTGTTCCACGAGATCTTTGAATTCAATCAGGAAATCACCTAACAATAAAAGCCTAAAAATATATACTGAAGAGAAGGCAAGGGAGAAAGCCAGCTGATGGCATTGATAAAGTCTCGACACACATCTAGACAAACCTGATTGATAGCTTATTTTTCAAAGATTTTTAGACATTAATCCAATGCAAGCATTTATGCCTCGTTTCTTCCTGTTAGCTCTTTTTTTTTTTTTTGGTGTTGGCACAGTGAACGAACAGAGTCTCTCTAGGTTTTGTTTGCTTTTTCTTTTCTTTCTTTCTTTTTTTTTTTTTTAAGCCTCCTGGCATGATCTTGGAGCTCTGAAGGAATGAGCTGCTCTAGACAAAGCTGTAGATTTCTAATTTAGTATTATTATCTAATTGCTAATAGAACAAGGAGTTATTGCTGGCTGATGGGCCCAGTGAACAAGAGCAAAGATCAATTCTGCGCTGGTGAGGCCCCACCTGGAGCACTGGATCCAGTTCTGGGCACCCCAGTTCCAGAAGGACAGGGAACTACTGGAGAGAGTCCAGCGCAGAGCCCCTGAGCTTGTGAAGGGAGTGGAGCAGCTCCCTGCTGAGGAGAGGCTGAGGGAGCTGGGGCTCTGCAGCTTGGAGAAGAGGAGCCTGAGGGGGGACCTCAGGAATGTTTATCAATATGGGAAGGGCAGTGTCAGGAGGACGGAGCCAGGCTCTTCTTGGTGATGCCCAATGACAGGACAAGGGGCAGTGGGTGCAAACTGGAGCAGAGGAGGTTCCATGTAAACCCAAGGAAACACTTTTTCGCAGTGAGGGTGATGGAGCCTGGCCCAGGCTGCCCAGAGAGGTGGTGGAGTCTCCTTCCCTGGAGACATTCAGGACCCCCCTGGATCTGTTGCTGTGTGGCCTGCCCTGGGGGATCCTGCTCTGGCAGGGGGGTTGGATTCCATGATCTTTTGAGGTCCTTTCCACCCCCTAATATTCTGTAACTCCAGTTCTCCTGGTTAGTAACATCTCTTGGCTTTTTGGTCGACGTGCCAGGAGCTCATTGGTTCTTCCTTACCGCCGAGCCGTGTGTTATTCGGCGCCACTACAGGAGAAAGCGTCCGTAGCACAACAGGCAGTGGCAGAACAGGCCTCGCTGGGGCTCGGTGCCTCATGCAGCTGTCTGAGTCCAGGTGTTCAAATATCCGTGGGCAATTAAGCCCGTGGGTTATTGTGCCTACTAAAAACTTGTGTGGATTTAAGTGTCGGCACCTTCGGCATCAGAGAGGTCCCTGCCGTCGAACGACAGCCACTTGAATAATTTCACTGGCAGCCTCGCCCAAAGAAGCGGAGTGTTGGCAGTGAAGAGATGTGTGGTGCTGGATGAGAAGATTAATTGGCTGGTCCTGTGGGAGGTAGTGAAGAGTTGTTTGGTTTTGTTGGGTTTTTTTTGCACAGCTAAAGTATTTCCCGAAGGTTTTTGTTTTTTTTTTCTGAAGCAAAGAATGTCAAGTAATTGCCTTATGCAATGTGCAAAGCACCCGACTGCAAACGGTCCGACCGTTGTTCAGAGACCGGAGCGATCCCAGGGGTGCTGTAGGAAAGGGGGAGGTGGAAGGGAAGGGAATGCTCTTAAACTCTCAAGGATCTAGCTACGGTCCATCAGATAAATGAGTTGTTCTTAATTTGAGGGCTGAATAATAATTCAGAGGGGCTGCCCTTGTGCTGTAGAGTGGTGAGGAGTTGCAGCTCCCGCCGCGGGTCGATGCGGTGCAAGTGCGTCATCTCTCGGCACGTGACGGTGTGCCGTGTTTTGGCAATTTTTGTGGGGAAATGACTGTTTCCAATTCACAAGCCAAGGATCTTGTATGAGGAACACAGGCTGTTGTGCTTCCCAGGGGTGCTTTGATATCATGATGCGAGTTTCCCCGGGATTTGGGTGCTCTTGTGTTACACTGAGAAAAAAAAAAATCACTTCCAAATCTGCTATAATTTCATCATATCTATTAGTGTTTCAAGAGCAGAAAGGGAATTCTCATTTACCTTTCACCACTACGTGATCTGACCCAACTTTTTCTAGAGTTACCCAACTACAAACCACGATTCCACCTGGAAAGCATAAGACCCGTGTATAGCAAATTTTTGTCACATTTTTTTGGCAAATCTAAAACTATGCGTTAATCTCTCTGATGACCCAGGTTAAGATAAGACTGTTTTCCAACCCTCATCCATAATTAAAAATCATCCAGATTCAGCCTTCCTTGATGAGTGTGATCCATTGTGCTGTGACTTCACACCGATAAATGATTCGATAACAAGAGTTTGTGCTCGTGGTTCTTAGGGTGTTGCATGTTCTTCCTGGTGCTTTCCATGAGGTAAAGCAGCAGAAAGCACTGAGGAGATCTGGATTCGGTAGAGTATGTTGTTGGCCTGCAATTTTAATCAATTAATCATTTTTTTTTTAATTCCATTTTGTTGTAGGAACTGAATCGTTCCCCAGTCAACAATGTGGTGCTTCGGGATTAGACCCCTCCTGTTGGAGGGTCCAGAGGAGGCCACAAAGATGATCTGAGGGCTGTGAGACCAGGCTGAGGGAGTTGGGGCTGTTCAGCCTGGAGAACAGAAGGTTCCACGGAGACCTTCTGGTTGCCTCCAGTATCTGAAGGGGCTACAGGAAAGCTGGGGAGGGCTGTGTGGTGATGGGATGAGGGGTAATGGCTTTAAACTAGAGCAGAGTAGACTTAGATTAGACATAAGGAAGAAGTTCTTTCCTCTGAGGGTGGTGAGACACTGGAAGGGGTTGCCCAGAGAAGCTGTGGATGTTCCATCCCTGGAAGTGTTGAAGCCCAGGTTGGATGAGGCTCTGAGCAACCTGCTCTGGTGGGAGGTGTCCCTGCCCATGGCAGCAGGGTTGGAACCAGATGATTTTGAAGGTCCCTTCCAACCCAATCCATTCTATGATTCCTTTTAGATGTTTTTCCTGGCATGAGGATGCACCAACAACTCAGGAATGACTGCACCACCTGAGGTGGTGCTAACTGCAGGAGGGTGAGACCCTGGGGGATGAAATACTTAATAAACTGCCTCATCAAAATCCCATGGTACTCAGAATTAATGAGACACTGAAAGCTTCAATTAGTACCGGGCATTTTTGTAGAAATCTTCGCATTTTACTAATTTAGCAACAATTCCTAGCAGGTGAGCGTGGGTAGGACTTGCGACAACAGCGCTGGGGTGCTCGGAACTGGTTCCGAGGTGGTTTTAGGCTTAGCTGGAGTCTGGACGGTTGATAAAACACCCATAACTCGTTATTCCCCCACGTCTGAAACCGGTTATCGTTCAAAAGATGAAAGTGGTGGTATTCATGACTCATGCAATTTTCATCTTCCCCATGAATATTTTTCTGAGAACGTACATTAATCGGCGCAGCGAGTTCGCTTGAGCAGAAAGTATCCTTATAAACACCTCTGGGCGTGCACGACGCGCGCCTCCCGATGCCTCTTTGCATCGCTAAATGGAGGAGTTGGCACTTAGAGACACTGCAAATGTGGTTTTTTTTTTTCTGTCTGCATTCAACAGATGCATTTGTTTCCATTTCTTAAAATAAAAAAGGCACTGGCCTGCCTCAAAGTAGTGTAAATAAATCTGCTGTGTATTTTTGTTTTTATAGAAATAATCAAAATTTACTCTGGAAAAGTCTTAGTACGTTTGAGCCAGTAGCGGAGCTGATAAAGATATTTTATCCATTTGAAAGAATATATTTTTTCACTGTTAGTAGCTTTATGATCTTAACTTTCCTGGTGCAATCCGGCATTTGTTGGTCTATGTTTGTCTCTGCAGCAACATGTTTGGCTTGTTAGGAACAAATCCTCGTCTCTCACTCTTCGGGAGTGCCAGCAGCATCTGCTCAGTACCTGACACCTGGCAGGTGGCTTTTCAGAGGGCTTCAGGTGCTTCTTTGGGTCCTGCACTTGCGACACCACAGCCCCCTGCAATGCTTCAGGCTTAGGGAAGGGAAGAGTGGCAGGAAAACGCCTGGTGGAAAAGGACCTGGGGTTTCTGGTCAACAGGCAGCTGGAGATGAACCAGAGAGTGCCCAGGGGGCCAAGAAGCCACCAGCATCCTGGCTGGGGCAGCACTAGGGGTGCAGCAGGGCCAGGGCAAGGATTATTCCCCTGGACTGGGCACTGGGGAGGCCACCCCTCGAATCCTGGGGTCAGTTTTGGGCCCCTCTCCCTCCCAGAAGGAGCTGGAGGGGCTGGAGCATGGCCAGAGAAGGACAACGGAGCTGGGGAAGGGTCTGGAGCAGGAGTGTGGTGAGGAGCGGCTGAGGGAGCTGGGCTTGTTCAGCCTGGAGCAAAGGAGGCTCAGGGGAGACCTTCTGGCTCTCCACAACTCCCTGACATTCAGGAGCTTGGAGCCAGGGGGAGTCGGGCTCTGCTCCCAAGGAACAAGTGATAGGCCAAGAGGAATGGGTCTCCAGTTGCCCCAGGGGAGGTTTAGGTTGGAGCTGAGGAACAATTTGTTCCCCTGCAGGGTTGTGGAGGCCTGTGCCAGGCTGCCCAGGGCAGGGCTGGAGTCCCCCTGATCCCTGGAGGGGTTTCCAAGCTGCATTGATCCGGTGCTGACCTGGCAGTGCTGGGTTAATGGTGGGACTGGATGATCTTGAAGATCTCTCCCAACCAAAGCAGTTCTGTGATTCTTGTGCACCCTCTGACTGCCATTACAGAAGTCGATTAGCCGTTGTCCTACTCCCTGTGTGGATCTTCGTTCAGTCTTCCAGGACTGAGATGCTTTGCTAGTTAAGGACCATTTGCAAACTGAGACTTCTCAGTAGGAAAGAATCAAAGTCCGTTCGCTCCAACTCTGTGTAATCTGAAGAAACGCTGAATTTCTGAAGCCTTTGACAGGTGTAATCTGAGGCTTATACTGAAGCCAGAAAGCCCCTTGATCTGAAAAGAAACTTCCTTTTTCCCTTCCTCTAATCTGCTGTCACCTTAAATTTCTGTTTCCAGCAACCGTGCTGAAAACGGAGCCTTTTGCCTGCACCTAAATAGGGTGATTTCGATGCCTGATTTTTGTGCTGAATCTTTATTTGGAAAAGATGTCTAAACGTAGTCCAGCATTAACGATCTCAGACTGAGTGAAAGACAGCTTCCTCTAGTTTTTTTTCTGTCTTGGTTGACATAAGCCTCTCCCTGCCGAAAATCCCCTCTCAGTCTGAGCCATGGATTTGAGGATTTGACTCGACATCTGATTTCCATACCAGGAGCCCTTTGCTTTTAACTTGAGTGCTGCTTCAGGAAAGTCCAAAGTAGACTTAGTAATTTTTCTGAAAGCAGTGTCTCCATCCAAATAATCAACAGTACACTTGCTCCTTCTTCTAGAAAAAATAAACATTGGGTGACAAACACGTGATTGCGTATAGGTGTGATTGATCAACTGTTGAATGTATGCAGGTTATTTTCAGTTGATTTTAAAAACAAATAACAGAATCCTAGAATGGCTTGAGTTGGAGGGGACCTTCAAGACCATCTCGTTCCAACCCCCCTGCCATGAGCAGGGACACCTCCCGCTAGAGCAGGTTGCCCAGAGCCTCACCCAACCTGGTCTTCAACACTTCCAGTGGTAGAGCATCCACAACTTCCCTGTCTTAAATGTCGTCCAGGCAGGAGTAGACCCAAAAGAAAATGAGGTATAATGCTTCTGGGACTTGAAAATAAAAGCCACGCCAACGTTGGCAGTATCAAGTTCATAAATCTGGTTTGTTGGCCGTCAGCTTGGAAAGCTGGTTTGTAATTGTTTTACAAAGTCCCGATGTTAATTCGTTCTTATAAAGCCTTCATTTTTAGGAGAGCTGTTCAAAACTTTTGGGTTATAGGCAGCTTGTAACTTCTGTTGAGTCTAATTTTGGCAGGTTTCTGGCAAGACGCTTGCCACTGGTGTTTTTGTAGGTGTTGAAAGTTGCTGTTGTGTATTGGGCAATTCCTCAGTGAGAAGGTCAGACCGGAGGTGATTTTTTGAAATTTTTTTTTTTATGCTGAGTTTGGGTGATTCTATAGGAATTCGAGCTCCATTCTAAAAAATTTCTCCTGCCCAAGCACTCCTCTCATTGAAATCTGTCCTTCAAAAAAAAAAAGACATTGGTTTGACTGACGTTATGATACAGTGCTTAGTTGCAATGACTCTCTTCTTTTTCTTTTTTTTGAAAGATCATTGAAAAATTGCCAAAAAAGGGCAAAAAGCTCCCTGAAATGGCCTTGGGGTTGTGGAAAACACGTTCTAGTAAGAGACCTCAGGAACACAAGCCGTGTAGTCTGTCGTAAAAAGAAATGAAGGTGACTTGATCTGTCTAAGTGACTTCCTGGTGAGGATATATTGGCACCTGAAGTCAGCTTAATAAAGTATCAAGGGGAAGAACCAATAGTGGGGAGTTGAAGCAATAAAAATTCAAACAGGATTTAGACCCAATTTTTTTTTTTCTTGTAGGCGAATGCGGTTAACTGCTGGAGTAAGTGTCAGCTTCTATTGATGTCTTCCTAGCACTAGTGAAAAATCTGTTTTTTAAAGTCTACTTTATCCAAACCGTAATTATTCTTCAGTCATGTATAATCTGTTAGGCTTCTGTGTAACAGCAGCTGGATAAAATACAATATACAGGATTTTGTTAGAGGACTTGGTGGAGATTTGTGCCAGTAAAAGGATGCAATTTAGTAAAGGAATTACACTCATGCTGGGCCAGACCGAAGATCTAAATGTGCTTTCCCCAGACAGGCTGAGGAACTTACACATTTCATAAGATGTGGGGAAATAAAATAACTTCTCCACCAGTGTAGGGGGTTATTTGGAACTGTTGGACCAGTGCTGGGTGGCCGGGGGATGAAGTTTAGCTGTGATGTAATTTCTCTAGTCTCCCTCAGTGAGACCACCTCTGGAGTACTGGGTCTGGTTCTGGGCTCCCCAGGTCTAGAGGAACAGGGAAATCCTGGAGAGAGCCCAGGGGAGGCAATGAGGATGATGAAGGGACTGGAATTGAGAGGATCCCCTCTCAGCCTCTCCTATGAGGAAAGGCTGAGAGCCCTGGGGCTGTTGAGTCTGGAGAAGAGAAGCCTGAGAAGGGAGCTGATCAGTGTTTCCAAATCTCTGCAGGGTGGGGGTCAAGCAGAAGGGGCCAGGCTCTTGTCAGTGGTGCCCTGGGATAGGATGAGGGGCAATGGGCACAAACTGGAACCCAGGAGGTTCCACCTCAACAGGAGGAGAAACTTCTTTGGTGTGAGGGTGCTGGAGCCTGGCCCAGGCTGCCCAGAGAGGAGGTGGAGTCTCCTTCTCTGGAGACTTTCCAACCCCCCTGGATCTGTTGCTGTGTGACCTGCCCTGGGGGATCCTGCTCTGGCAGGGGGATTGGACTCAATGATCTTTCGAGGTCCCTTCCAACCCCTCCCATTCTATGATCTCTCTGTTGTGGAGCAGGTCAAGTGAAAACCACTGGTAGGAATTCAGGTGTCTTTGGCAGGGTAGCTGCACAGAAACTGGTGCAGTCCAGCAGAAGGCATTAAAATGTTGATTTATTTTTACCAGATCAAGGTAGGTGCTGTTTGCTGTGGCCTCTGTTTACTGCAGGCATCATTACTTGGTGTTCTTTGCATTTAATTCTGAGCGCACCATTTACTTTACTTTGGGGGAACTGGAAGCACAGAGTCAAAGATACAAAGCAGGGCAGAAGAAGATACGGAGGAAGAAAAGCTTTTTTTTTTTTGATAGATGTGGGGGGAGAAAATGACATCTGCAGATGGACCTTGCATTAAAATGAAACAGTCTGTGCAACCTATTTATTTTTTTTTTTCCTAGCTCTTTCCCCAGCCTGGCTTAACTTGCAGTTCTCATAAAACCAGAGATGGGCAATTTGGTTTATTGGTGATTCAAATACCAGCCGAATCGGGCTGTGTTTGCCAGTCCACAAACTTCACAGACATTAGGCTGTTCCCAGCAATACCAGTCTGCCGTATTATTTCTGCTGGAGAGTCACTTTATGAAAAAGCAGCAGCTGCTCACTGAAAATAAACGTCTTCTCTTGATAGAGTAAGCAAAGAGCTGCCTTTTAATCATCAAATGCTTCACACTGTTAACAAAGCAACATGTCTTGTTGACAAAGAAGTGCTGTATTATCACTGGCACTCTCTTGCTTCCAGTGTTGCCTCCTCCCATGTCCTGGCTTTCCGTGCATGTGAGTCATTTGACTTCAATAATGATATCTTTAAAGTAATTAAAATAGAACTAGAACCTACTAACACCGTATCCTAATGCACTACAGCATCAACACCTCATCGTGGAGCAAGCCCTTCCTTCACTTTCCTATAAATCCTCTCTTGGCCACCCCACCCCCCAAAAAAATACATCTTTTGCATTGAGACCCCTGAGCAATTAATTCACTGTGTAAGGAGGAATGTGTGAACTGTCGAGGTTCAACCTCGAGGAGTTTATTAATCCAGGTAGCAAAAGATTTCCTGGTGAAATCTGTGAATATGCTGCATGTGGGGGTTTGATTTGTTTGGGTTTTTTTAAAATGCAATGTCAGTACCTCCCCATGGGATTGTGAGAACGCTTCTTCAAGTTAGGGACCTTCTGTGCAGCTAAAGTTCTCCTAAAATGATGTGCAAACCCCAAAGAATATGACTTATTATGACAGAAGGCGGTCGTTTGTGGGGCTGATGCTGGTGACGGTGTCTGTGCAGAAGGGTGAGGCACGAACCCAGGTTTGGTTGTGTTGGTTTCATCCACCCAGAAGCTTGTAGCTCTACCTTATCTCCCTAGTTGGCTCTTGGAATCCCTGTGCTTTGATGATCCTGTGGACACACACATTGCTTTATTGCTGGGGTGGGTGTTTGAGGTGTGATTCAACCCCAGGGTTATCCCAAACACCAAGAACATCAAGGCAGCTTGAGCACCAAGCTCCACCTTGTCCCCCCTCTGTTTTTTTGACGCTACCTCAGTCAATCTGGACTGTTGTAGGCTCCCCAGGTTTGCATCATGCAAAATTGTCTCCTGCTTTTGAAACCCCATCATGGTGACCAGCCCTTATTTTCAAACCAAACTCATTTATTTTGAAATAATTGCAAAGGGATCATAATCATGTGCTCCCTGGGGGTGTTACGTGGGACACAGGTAAGAGCTGTGCAGTGCTCCAGAGAGAGTCAGCTCTGAGCAGTGATGGTTGAGGGAAGCCTTTCAGGGCTTCCAGGGGCCTGGCAGAAAGATGGGGACAGACTTTGGAGCAGGGCCTGTTGGGACAGGACAAGGGGAGATGGGTTGAAACTGAAGGAGTGGAGATTTAGACTGGAGAGAAGGGAGGAATCTTTTACAGTGAGGATGGCCCAGGTTGCCCCGAGAGGTTGTCGCTGCCCCATCCCTGGCCCCATTGCAGGGGAGGTTGGATGGGGCTCTGAGCAACCTGCTCTAGTTGCAGATGTCCCTGCTCCCTGCAGGGGGGTTGCACCAGATGACCTTGAAAGGTCCCTTCCAAGCATTTCTATGATTCTGTAAATCACCACAACACTTAGTGTGGCACCAGGCATTGCTTCCAAGGGTAGATGCCTTTAGCAGAGTAGACACGGCCCTCGTTAGACTACTCTGGATTATAAACCTTTATTTTTGTGGTTGGGAAGTGTGTGATGAGTCCCATTAGGTTATGCCATCTCCTGCTCTGCAAAAAGCAATTATGGATACAGCCTCTTGTCTTTGCAGCTCGATAAAGGAGGGTTTCTAATAGTTCTGGGCAAATGAAAGAAACGGCCTTTTTAGTGGAGAATATCTCAAGAAATATGTGCCCTGGCTGTGCTCAGAGCTGTGGTAATGTTCTTGTTAGCCCGGAGCTTTCCCCAGGGATTTAGCAGATAACAAACCATTTGCCGTTACGGCTGCGTCAAACTGTCAGGAAAAAAACCTGATTTGTTGAAACTGAAACTTGAAGGATGTCTGGTTTTGTTTGGAGTGGGAAGGGAAAAAGCTAATGGGAAAAATTTCCCTTCTTAGAGGTGGAGTATTTGAGCAGACCAATAATTTCAAAGAGGCAGTTGAGAAAACTGAGATTCAAGCTTGGTTTAGTTGAATCCTACAGCCAGAACTTCAGCAGCCCCTGGGCTCCTCCCCAGCAGCGTGGGCAGCAGGGCCAGGGGGGGATCCTGCGCCTCTGCTCCCAGGGCTCTGGGGAGACTCCCCCTGCAGGGCTGGCTCCAGCTCGGGAGGCCTCATCCCAGGAGAGACAGGGAGCTGTTGGAGCGGGGCCAGAGGAGCCCCAGCAATGCTGGGAGGGCTGGAACCCTCTGCTGGGAGGCCAGGCTGGCAGAGTTGGGCTTGTGCAGCCTGGAGAAGAGAAGGCTCCAGGGAGACCTTCTGGGGGCCTTTCAGTATGTGAAAGGACCTACATGAAAGCAGAGGGGGGGCTTTTTAGAAAGGCTTGTAGTGATAGGATGAGGGGTAATGGCTTCAAACTGGAAGTGGGGAGATTGAGATCAGAAATGAGGAAGAAGTTCCTCACTCTGAGGGTGGTGAGACACTGCTGTAGGTTGCCCAGAGAAGTTTTGGATGCTCTGTCACTGGAATTATTCAAGGCCTGCAGAACCTGCTCTAGCTGCAGATGTCCCTGCTCCCTGCAGGGGGTTTGGAAGGAAATGTTCCTGAAGATGCCTTCCAACCCCAAACCGTTCCAGGATTCCATGCTCCTGCTGTGCTCTCTCTCTGCGCACTTAATTATCCTCAAGTTTGGATGGATTAACGGATATCACTTCCTAGTGTTTGATTTTTTGACTCTCATGAGAGCATCTGTTGTTTTCCAGAGGGTTGGCAGCAGATGTTTTTAGCTTGTGGTTTCCTAGCCCCCCGCTCGCCGTCGCTGCGAGTAGGCACACGAGGACTGCCCAGGGAGGTGGTGGAGTCGCCAGCCCTGGAGATGTTTAAGGAAAGACTGGATGTGGCACTTAGTGCCATGGTCTAGCTAGGTGTTGTGGTGTTGGGTCATAGACTGGGCTTGATGATCTCGGAGGTCTATTCCAGCCTCAACAATTCTGTGATTCTGTGACTCTTCCAGTGCCTTGAGCTGCACTGATGTATCGAGATGTGTTAAACGCTGTTGTAAACGGCTTGTAATTCTGCCAGATGACTTTAAACGTCAGGAAGGCTTCACTGGGAGCAAATACGGATTGTTTATCCTCTTTGGCGTAGAGGAAGACCTGATGTCATCGTGTGGATCTTCATTCACCCCAAGCCCTCGTGCGTTGGTTGGGGTTTGCCACTTAGAGGATTTTCACGTGATGCTTCCCGGGGTGAGCTCCGTTGCTTTGTTCTCATCCCTCTGAGATTTCCAGTGCCTTTTGATAACCATCTATGATGGATGGTGCAACAAAAGAAACCTTGTTAAATCCTTAAAAAAATGAACATGTAAGCGGCGGGTGAAGAAGGAAAGAAACATGGTAGGCAAGACATTAAAACAAATGGCTGGCAATTACTGATTCACTTGTTATTCCCTGCAATCACAAATCCGGAGGGTAGAACATGCTTCTAAAGAAAATATCTGGCCCGGAAAATCTCTTCCAAATCCCTCCTGATTACAGGTTGTGATGGTGACTGATGATTCCGAATGGAAACCTCAATTTATTTTTTTGTGTTTTTTGCAAGTCGGTGACTACTTGTTCAGGTTTCCTGCTAGAAGTAGGAGACGCATGTGAGAGATTTACTGCTGCCTCTCTGATTTGTTTTATTTTATTTTTTGAAGGTTTGGTTATTTTGAGGTTACCAAGGGTTTTGGAAATAACAGGTCTTATTTTCTCCCCAAAGTAAATCCTCCTGGCCACCCCTGCTTGTACTTACCTGCAGGTAGCTCTTTATTCAGTTCACGTATTTGCTTATTTATTGTTTTTCACAAAACCCTCAAAGGAGTTTTTGACCAAGGGTTAACGCTTCCAATTTACCAGGGTATCAACATACATTAAAATGCACAGGAAAAAAAAAACAAACCAGCAGTATTTTTGGGAGCTAATTAAGTGTGTCTTGTCGTGTTTTTCGTGGTTTTTGGATTTGCATGTTGGTTGTGCCTTGAGCTTGTAATGGACCCGTGTGCTGCCCTGGGCTGGGTGCAGCAGAAATAATTCTGATCCTAAATTGCGGCATTCCAGAGGAGATGGTGTCTGTCCTGCAAGGGATTTTACCTCACTACCACCGCTCCTTGTCGGTTGTGGGATTTTTGGGAGCAGCCTGATTTGCTGTAATGGGGGTGGACGAGCCATGAGAGGGCGCCAAGGGTGAGAGCCGGTGGAGATTGAGCAGGGAAGGGCCTTCAGCTTCCACAGCGTTTGATTGAAATCCCCCTGACACCAATTTATTGGGTACCTTTTGTGGTCCTCTGTGGAGACATTTATGACACCTTTAGTGTTCCTGTGGCTATCGAGTCGCTGGGGTTTTTTTTTTTGTTTTGATTTCAGTGAATTTTTGTGAGTCAAAGCTCATCCATTTCATCCTTCATGTCACAGAAGCTCTGGGATAAACCCCACTGATTTTGTCCCATGATTTACTGTGATACCCTTAGGCAGGTGGTTCTGCTTTTCTGCACTGATGGCAGTACAAACGTTGGTGCTATATCCATGCAGATAGGTAGGCAACCAACTTCTGTTGACAACATTTGAGGGTTAGTCCAGACACTCTTGTAGCCCTAGACCATAAGGCCTCACAGATCCCCAAAGGTGCCTTCAAAAGAGGCAGGGAAAGACTTGCTGAAACTCCAGGAGTGAAAGGCTTGTGAGGATCGAGTGCTGATAGTCACTAAAAATTGGAGAAGACCAAGAACTGTGCTGCGATGTGTCAGCATCATTTCATCAGTGTCATCGGAAAGTCCATGAGAGAAGGCGGTGGTGGCACGGTTTCAAAATCCTCCTTTCTTACTGATGCAATCATAAAATGGGAGGGGTTGGAAGGGACCTCTGGAGATCATCTAGTCCAACCCCCCTGCCAGAGCAGGATCCCCCAGGGCAGGCCACACAGCAACAGATCCAGGGGGGGTTGGAAAGTCTCCAGAGAAGGAGACTCCACCACCTCTCTGGGCAGCCTGGGCCCGGCTCTGTCACCCTCACAGAAGAGAAGTTTCTCCTCCTGTTGAGGTGGAACCTCCAGGGTTCCAGTTTGTGCCCATTGCCCCTCATCCTATCCCAGGGCAGCCCAGACAAGAGCCTGGCCCCTTCTGCTTGACCCCCGCCCCTCAGATATTTCTAGACACGAAGAAGATCCCCACATGGGCAGCATTTTGATGTGCTGACATGACGCCGTTGATGACAACACAGGTAGGTTCAGCACAAGCGTTTGCACTTCAGGTTGCAAATAAATGCGGTTGTGATTCTCTAAAGCAGCCCGAGCTCTTTATTTGCTGGGCCCTTGTCACCTGGCATTTCGCGGCGCCGAGGGATGCGATGCCCCCACTAGCGCTTGGTGCCTTCTCCATCTCAACGTGCCAAGAGGACACGTCTCTGAGGCTGGCTGGGCCGTCTCTCCCAATGAAGTCATCACAGCCCTTCTAATACACTCTTTTGGTGCTGTGATATCATTTCTACAAGTGCAGGAAGGCAGTACCTCAAGAAAATAACCCCCACACCGTAAAGCGAGCGTGGTTCTCTCCTGTTGAGACTACATGAAGGGATATCTGCTATTTAATTTATTGAGTACTCAAGGGCACCTGGCAGAATAGATGTTCCAGTCCCAGCCCATCTGAAATAACAAGCCAGGAGAAGTCTCTGCTGCTGATAGGAAGTGTCAGGAAAGAAGAAAAGCCTGCAGGAAAGAGAGCAATTTAGGCAGCGCGCCAGAGTTTAACCCTACAGAGGATCTTCATTTGAGTTTTTTTAATCTGTCGTTCTTGCAGCAAGGTAGGGAAGAGGATTTTGGAGGAGACTGAACCCTGATATTTGCACTGTAGAGGAGAACAGGGCTGCCATCAAACAGCTCTCCCAAGGAACAAGCGACAGAACAAGAGGAAAGAGCCTCAAGTTGCCCCAGGGGAGGTTTAGGTTGGAGCTGAGGAACAATTTGTTCCCCTGCAGGGTTGTCCAGGCGTGTGCCAGGCTGCCCAGGGCAGGGCTGGAGTCCCCCTGATCCCTGGAGGGGTTTCCAAGGTGTGGAGCTGTGGTGCTGAGGGACAGGGCTCAGTGGTGCCCTGGCAGGGGTGGGGCAGTGATTGAACTTGATGATCTTCAAGGGTCTAGGACACTTTTTTTGGTTTTCCCTTCTCAAGGCCTTTGACATGTTAAGTTTTTTTGGCTTTCTACCCAGCAATATCAGCAGCTGCCTTTCAGCTGAGCTCCACTTGCAACCTGGTTTAAAGGAAACACCAGGAAGGTGTTTTGTGGGTGGGGGTAATGCAGCCTCAAGTGAGGTGTGTGTTGAAATTTGGCATCCTTGGGTGTTTTTAAACAAGACTTCGTCAGCTTTGCCCTTCTATCCTCTGGCTTATTCCCGGTAACGTGTTCCAAAACCGCTCCTGGCCTCATCTTTTGGTCTCTAACATCATTCTGTCCTTTGCTGCTTTCCTTTAGCATCACTTCCAGGTCCTCCAGCTCTCTAAACACAAACTCTTTGGGAGAAACATCTCCCACTTCCAGTAGAAGTGCTTATGAACTGGAATATGTGACCCTGAATCACGAGGGATTGATGCCTACTGTAATATTGTTCTCTTCTACATTTTTTTTCTACACCAGCAATTACTTTCTCACGTTATTTGTCGTGCTGATGGAGGGGTGGAAAAAGGAAACCATAGAACTAGTGGTGACCACCCTCTTTTGTTTGGTGGGGGTTTTTTTTTTTGCATATTTCGGTTCATTTCTGTACCCAAAAGGCCACTGCATTCATAGAAGAGACTTTGATGAAGGTCACTTGTTCTTGTGCGGTGTGCAGGAGCACACAGCGTGGGACAGCTCTAGCTGAGCTCTCCAGGGGCTCCTGTAGGATGTGTCAGACACAGCTGGAGTTTGCATCGAGCAGGCAAGTCCCACGCTGGCATAGAAATATTCTGTCCTGCTTTTCCCTCAAAGACGAGCACCAGCTGGATTTGCTGTGTTCCTCACCTTTTGCCCCTCCAGCCTTTCTCTCCCTGGCGGTACCTGTTTCAAATGAGTACCTTGATTTCCTTCACTGCCTGTGTTAGATGTTGGGTCTTCGGGGGTTGTCAGTGGCCTAAGGAATGATGATATCAGTGATGAATCCCAGCATGGTGGGGGTTGGCAGGGCCCTCTGAGGATCCCCTGGTGCCACCCCCCTGCTCCAGCAGGGTCACCCAGAGCAGGGGGCCCAGCAGCGCAGGGTCCAGGCGCCTTTGGAATCTCTCCAGACAAGGAGACTCCCCAAGCTCTCTGGGCAGCCTGGGCCAGGCTCCAACCCCCTCCCACCAAACAAGTTGCTCCTCCTGCTCCCAGGGAACCTCCTGGGTTGCAGTTGGTGCCCAGTGCCCCTTGTCCTGGTGCTGGGCACCCCTGAGCAGAGTCTGGCCCCAGCCTCTTGCCCCCTGGGGGCCCTTGAGCTCTTGCTCAGCCTTGCTCAGCTCCCCTCTGGGGCTGCTCTTGTGCAGCTGAACAGCCCCAGGGCTCTCAGCCTGTCCTGGGCACACAGATGCTCCAGGTCCTTCAGCAGCTTTGTAGCCACTGCTGGTCTCTCTCCAGTAGTTCGTTATCTCTCTTGAACTGGTGAGCCCAGAACTGGACCTGATACTCCAGAGGTGTCCTCACTGGGGCAGAGTAGAGGGGCAGGAGAACCTCCCTGGACCTTCTGGCCAAACTCATCTTCCTGCACCCCGACGGATAACAAGAAACCAGAAAGTGATCTGATGTGCAAAGCCCAATGGCAGAAGAACGTTTGTCTAAGTATCAGCAGGTGCCCATCGGTGTAGATGCAAAATAGTTGCTGGCCCAACCTGATGGGTCCCCTGGGGATGAAGCTGTTTGGCTTCCCAAGTGGGATTGGAAATGGGCTCTGGAAAGAGGGCAGGAGCAGGACCTGGCTTGGCTGCTGCTGCAAGACAAAGCTTCGTGGGTCTTGCTGTGAGCACCCAAGGAGTCGCTAACGGGCAGCCAGCAGCGTGGCAGCTTTTCTTGGCTTGCTTCAAAAGGGGAGCAGGGAGTCCTAAGAATGGAAGGAGAAGTGAATCCATCTGACTGCGGCAGAGCTCTGGAATAATTAATGAATAATGTGCATTGACCTGGTTTAGAGGGTTGTTTACTGCATGAGTGCGCGGATTTAGCTGAACAGGGAGCTGGAGGGCGAAAAACCTGAACGCTCAGGAGGGAAAAATAACGGCTGAGAAAATCCCTGTCTTCATTAAAACTTGAAACTTTTTAAAAGACAATTTCAGGATGAGAAAATTTGCCGGTGCGGTTAATTTGACAAGAGAGGAGGAGGATGTATAGAAGAGGGAGGCGGTACATCCAGCCTCCCTTCTTCCACGGTGGGATGTCCTGATGGAGCCACTGGTGTGTGCAGCACCCCATGCAAGGGGAGATTCATAGACTGGAACCTCAGAGGGTGTTTGCACGAGTCTTTCACATTCATCTGGTCTACAATTACCCGGTAGATGTTTGGATGAGGTTTCCTCAGGAAACCGGCCGGGGCAACTCCTCTGGGATGGCTGGATTTGCAAACCTGGCAGAATGTGGGGGAAATGTGGATGTATTGAAGGCTTCAAGAGAAAATTTCAGCTCAGAAGGGGTAAAGACTTGAGGCCTGCCACCTCCTGAGGGGGTTGTTTAAAAAGGATGGGAGAGGGTTAGAAATGGAGCTCAGTCTGGGAAGGAATTTTCTTTCTCTTTAACTCTTTCTCACCGGGAGAGGAGGGGTAAGAAAATTGGTGAATAAACAACGAGATTCAGACATGAAAATTCGGCTGCTGTTGGGAGTAGATTATGCAGGAGGAAACTGTAGGGACATAATTATTTCAGGCACCTAATTAATGAGCTGGGAGGGTCTGTGCAGGCCTGCAGCTGTCTTGGTAGAGGAAGGAAAGGCTCGGAGGAAGGGAAGGAGACTGGATTTAACCCGGAGGAAAGGGGAATTTCTGTGCGGTCGTGTTGCTCTGGTGTAGGTAGAGCCTGTGGATATTTTGTGTGGTGGGTGAGATTTGATGGATCTAGGAAAGGGGAAGTGGTTCAGGGAAAATTTTGTGGGTCAGTCCCACATGTGAGTGTGGAAAACATTGGTGGGCTGGTGGCTGGATGTGCTGGGATAGCCATGGCGGGAGGCGAGGGCACTGCCTGGGAGGTGGGTGACACTGGCCTCAGCTCGGAGCCTCCTTTGCTCCAGACTGAACAAGCCCAGCTCCCTCAGCCGCTCCTCACCACACTCCTGCTCCAGACCCTTCCCCAGCTCCGTTGCCCTTCTCTGGCCACGCTCCAGCCCCTCCAGGTCCTTCTGGGAGTGAGAGGCCCAGAACTGCCCCCAGGATTCGAGGGGCAGCCTCCTCAGTGCCCAGTCCAGGGGAGTGATCTCTGCCCTGGCCCTGCTGCCCTCCCAGTGCTGCCCCAGCCAGGATGCTGGGGGCTTCTTGGCCCCCTGGGCACTCTCTGGCTTATCTCCAGCCTGTTGACCAGAACCCCGAGCTCTTTTCCCACTGGGCAGTTTCCAGCCACTCTGCCC
>VWZK01012064.1:0-11656 GCA_013396935.1 Baryphthengus martii
GGACAGGGAACTACTGGAGAGAGTCCAGTCCACAGAGCCACTAAACTTAGTAAGGGAGTGGAGCATCTCCCTTACAAGTTGAGCCTGAGGGAGCTGGATCTCTTTATCTTGTGGAAGAGGAGACTGAGGGATGACCTCATTAATGTTTATAAACATGTAAAGCGTTAGTGTCAGGAGGAAGGAGCCAGGCTCTTCTCAGTGACATCCAATGATAGGACAAGGGGCAATGGGTGCAAACTGGAGCATAGGAGGTTCCGTGTAAACACAAGGAAACACTTTTTCGTGGTGAGGGTGACAGAGCACTGGAACAGGCTTCCCAGAGAGGTTGTGGAATCTCCTTCTCTGGAGACATTCAAAACCCACCTGGACGTGTTCTTGTGTGACCTACTTTAGGTGATCCTGCTCTGTCAGGGGGGTTGGACCCAGTGATCTTTCGAGGTCCCTTCCAGCCCCTAACATTCTGTGATTCTGTGATTTTGTGAACGACACAACTACTTCACGTTCAGCTGGCTAAACCATACTTGAATTGCACTGAACCTGACAGCAGAAAAGGCAGGTAGGAGAGTCTTCTCCCTAACCCTGAAAGGGGCTATGCCCCTTTCAAAGAGCTATGTCAAGTGCTATACAGCCTGAGGGTAAATACCAGTACATACAGAAATAGATGACAGTTTTTCACATCTCAAAGCTATCATTCAATATGTGTTGGAAGCAGAAAAAAGTTCAATAGCCATAATAATATGTGCAGGAAAACATAATGTACAGGAAGGCACACACATATAAAATGCAAGCCTTCAGCATATGTGCCTTGTTCTGGTTCGATGTTATCACACAGTTTGAATTGAAGGTGAAAGCTTATGTAGATTTCAGCCCATAAACAGACAGAAAAAAAAGAGTGCCATATACCTCATATGAAGCATTAGTAGGGTCTGACAGTCTTTTTCAAACACTGTGTATATGCATATATGTATGCACACTCATATTGTCAAGGAAATTAAAACTAACAAATGATAGCTTTGCACTGTATGATGTTTTGTAAATTTGATGAACCTGCAACAGAAACTAACAATTCTTAATCTATGTAATTAATTAATAAGTAATTACCTCTTATTTAACTATGAGCAACAGTGATGTAAATTTCAGCTAGTACTTTGTTTTTTCATGTTGATCTGTGTTCCAAACTATCACTCTAAAAACTCAGTCAATGTCAGTAACAAATGTATATAATATATACAGGAACCTGGGAATCATTTGTAGATACAGTTTGTGGTATAGTTACTAGATTGATTCACACTTCACAATATACATGCCCTTAAGAACTCAATAAACAGGTGTACTAAGTCTAAACTTAAGGTTTCGAAACAGAGATGTTGGTCATGACAGTATGTTTTATATTTCTTTTTAAAAATGTAAATTACTGCTTACAGTGCTTTGATACAAGATTCATGTTCATATTTTCAAGCAGGTTTAGAAAATGACATATCCTTTTTATTGATAACCATTTCCAGAGGATCAAGAAAAGGCCGTTTAGTCAATAAACTAAGAAATAAGGGCTTCTATTATCCCTTTGAGAAATTTTTCAAACTGGGAATCTTTTCCAGTGCATGTAATTCCACAGTTCAATTAAGGAAAAAGTGACTGTTGTCTCCGAGATTGGAACTGTAACAACTGCTTCCTTTACTGGAAAGTAAAATACTATCTGGGGTTTGGATTTTGAAATCAGCATTAAGCTATGCTTAGGAGCTCTTGAAAAGATGGTGTACTATTCCCTTTGAAACATATTGGTGGTGCTTTTATTGTTACTAATACAAAATATTGAACATTTCACTGCTTGTGCAGCAGCAAGAACTTCTGAAGCCTCTGAGTGAAGCATAAGTGCATAAGAAAACATTTCAAGGTCTTAGAAAACCACTGAGGCCTTAGATTACACTGGTTTTGGTATTTCCTTCTCTGCTCATTGTATTCTGACTTTGGATGTAGTCTATCTTTCAACTTCGTTTTACTCTTCTTAGTCTTCATAGATATCCTGCATTCTCGTATTTTCCACCACATAGAATATAAGTGGTGAAGGTGAACAGGCCGGCATATAACACTGCACCATTTTTTTTTGATCTATGGTGATTTTTTCAACAGTGTATACTTTCAGTTGTCTTCTCTATCATATTTTGTATGCAACTGAGCAATGACTCTCTGAGAATTCATCATTACTCAGACTGGTCATCAGAGGTTTTGTGGGTGCAGTAATTTGTGATTTTTTCTTTACAATTCACATGATGCATAGGAGGTCAATGTAAATTACCAACAGCCTGTAATTTAAACATTTGTGGGCTTTTGCTTCACAAGTTTGGTGGGCATCTTAATGGTGCAAATAAGATTGTTGAGGACCATAAAGATCACCCTCAACAAAGAGCTCACCGCTGCAAACACTCTCACAATAAGCTTCAAACTACAGTTGTGTTTTCTGAAACTACATTTGTATTTTCTGATAAACTTAATACCTGCAGAATGCTTCTGTCTCATGTGCCATTAACTTCACCTGAAATTTAATGATCTATCCCTTGTAAAATTAAGTAGAATAGGCTGACAGTTTTCTGCAATGAACTCCTGATATTACAATGATTGTACTCCATTGGAGCTTTTCTATAGAATTTCTACAAACAAAATCAGGAGAAACTATTTCTATTTCAATATGAAACGACTTGCACAAACAGTGACAAATTTTTGATTAAACAATCTGGCAACCAATTTTCATCAAATTGAGAAGTTATTAAATTATACAGAATTACTTTGCTTTAGCACTCAAGCTGCAATCTACATTTAATAGTTGCTAAGCATTCTTCTGATGTCTAAGCTATTTCTAGACAGAAGCAAAATGGATTTTGTAATAGAAATAGAATTAAAGAAAATAGACTAATAGGAATTTTTTAATTGTTATTCATTTTATTTTGCACCATCTCTATATTATGGGTTTTGCAAATGGTATGATAAACTGCACACACGGACAGGCATATGTGCCAAAAAAAAATCTCCAACAAACTAAGAAGTTAAAGTAAGATGATAAGTAGGTAGGTATCTTGTTGCTGTTAACATGTGTCAGGAATTCTTTTACTGGTGTGTTTACTAGTTTTCAGGGTTTGAGGGCAACTGTTTTTAAATGAATGTCATCCTTTATTTCAGCTGCTGAGTAACACTTTAATTCTATCTCAATTTTGCGAAGAGAGAGAAAGCAGTACCAAAAACCTAGTAACCTCTGGAAAGGACTCTTCCCTTTAGCTGCGTTAGTAATCTATTTTACCATGCTTTGCAATTTGTGAATTGTAGGAATAGGTACTCAATCTATATACTCTGCTAGCACTGCTTTCTGTGGTGTCTAAATCATGTCAGCATTACTTGGCACATGTATGATGGGAGGCTTTCCTTAATATCATGATGCTGCTTGATGCAGTCAGGTTTGCTTAGCACAGCAACCTTTCCTTCCTCTCTGATAAGAACTAGAGACACCAAGGCATCAGCAATTTCAAGGAGCTGTTGGGCTAACAAAAATAAGTCATGCCCAAAGGAGGAGACAAAGTTACCTTTCCCTCCAGCATCACCCTGCGATGAAGTTTCTGTCAAGGGATGAAGTACCTCAAGGAGAAGTGCTGGACCACAAAAGAGAACAATGTCTGGTGATAAATGGTGGCAAGTAAGAAAAACCTTCCTGTCACTGCAGCTTGAAAGTCAAAATTCCTATGCTGCATTACAATCTTGTTTTAGTACTAGTAAACATTCAAATGCAAGTCCGCACTTCTTGTAAAGGGCATGACAGTTTGACCTCTGATATCTTGATTGGGAAATAATAAGTCTTGCAGGCAACTTTCAAGCTAAATCTACTGGAAACCACTTTAACTCGAATAAATATGTATAGAGCCCCTGCCTACTTCAGAGCACAGAAGATCCCAGGCAATATAAAGCTTTCCCTTCTTGATTTAGCTGAGAATTCTATGGAGCCTATTCAGTCATCCCTGAAAGCCCTTTACAGTCCCATGAGTAGAAATACTCTTTTGCCTGCATACGGACCCTAAATGGGGGGTGCATGCACACTGGTAACAACAGAAATAAAAAGTGAAATAAAAATTCCCTCTGTTTTTCACTGCTTAATATGACTATCCAGTAAAATGTGGAATGAAAAATCTGGACTGTACGGGTGAGAGCCCCATGCCTCATTCTTCTTCTGCCAATATTACTTGTGCAAGAGCATGAGTGCAAGATGTGGGACGAACATTTATACCTCTGAAAGACACTTGTATTAGAAGTCAGAACACTCTCAGCAATTCCTGTGGAGCTATAAATAAGTTCAAGGGGCATCTACAGAGTGACAACAATACTTTTAGACTCAAGGAAATATTGATAGCTGAAGACTATTTCTGAGTCCCACGAGACAGTACTCAGGCCCTCAATCCACTCCACAAAGCTATCACAGTAGCATTAAGCACTATTGCTGTGCTGGCAGTGAGCCATAAAATCAATGCTTTCTACTACCAGAAACAATTCTACCAACCTTTCACTTGTGCAGCTGCTCCTTCTTCTCCTAATTTTGCAGGTGGGGAACAGGCATGTTGAAGCAAGCACTAGCAAACCTTGACCCAATCTCCAGCTTGTTAGACATAAGCACTAAGGCAGAACAACTACAGAGCTATTTTTCAGCTGGTAAAGGACAGCCACATGCATTTTCTCTTTCTCTCTCTTACATGTGTCAGCAAAAAAATAGGAAACCAAAAAGCTTGATCCATCTCCTCTGTGACTTAGTAATTCTCCAGGTTGCTCCTGAGTGATATACTGCTTTTCCTTCAGGGGGAAAGGGAAGCACATAGCATAGTCCCCGTTTAAATGACATTTCACAGACACTTTTTCTGTTGGTGTAGCTCCTAGCAGACAATATCATCTTCTTAATCAAGAGAAAGCACCCTGATAAATTCGGTCCAAGAAACACATGTTAAATAACATAAGTTAAGCACAGGCAAAATTATAGGGAAAAAAAACACATAGCATGGTGAGTAAGTTTTATTTGTGTTCTAGTATGACCACAAACTACAACTTTCTTTTGGTGCTGTTGGTAGCCTCAATACAGCCAGGCACTAAACAGGTTGCTCAATATGTGCTAGTGAAACCATGCCTTCCATTTTGTGTATATGTTTATCCAGAATTTATTGTCTTCAGAACAGTGCAGCAAAATACAATCCAGAAATTATGAGGGAAAAAGATAACTTTTAAAGAGCAAATATCCGATTGTCCTGGTTTGAGTTAGAACAGAACTAATTCTCTTCAGCAATTTTACTTTTCAGCTCAGTCTCCTCTAAGCAGCTACACTTCCTGAAGTTAACGCTTCTATCAGTGATAATGCTCCGTGTTTAGAGTTACTACCAAGGACTGCTGTGCAGACCAAGACCCCTGCTGAATCTTGTGTACTGTGTCGGGGACGCAGAAAGTGAAAGGTCACACCTGCGGGGAGGAGCCGACAGGACAGGTGACCCTAAACTGACCAAGGAGGGATTCCATTCCATATATGTCATATGCAGTATAAAGCTGAGGGATTGTGAAGATCAAGCTCTCCTCTTTAACGGCCAGCATCTACGGAGGACTCTGTCCATTCTGCCTTCCATACCAAACCATGGGTTGCTCAGTGCAGTTCCAGAATCCAGCTCCCAAATCCAGTTCCTATCTACCACTGAATCCAGTCTGGGACTTCCCCAGTGCCTGCTCCCAGTGCCATCACCATCATCAGTGGTGATGGTGATGTAATTGCCATCAGGGGGATTGGGTTCAATATTGGGTTTGTATATATTTATATATGTTCTAGTGTATTATTATTATTTTCATTAAAACCTTTTTAGTTTTCTTTTCTAATTCTTCCTCCCTTATTCCCTCTCTCTCTCCCTTTGGAGAGGGAAAGGAGTTAACAGAAAGTGTCTGTTATAGGTCTAGCAGATGTCTCTGATCCTAAACCTGGACACTGATGATACTGAGATAGATATATTGTTGTGTATATTGGAAAAAGGGAAAGCACTAGTTTTTCATACAATTTTCATCTAGTTGCAAAGAAAATAATAAAGACAGGGGAAATGCATACATGATGTGCTTTGATTTTCCTTGCAAGACACAAAAAAAAACCCAAACCTGTGTATGTAGTTTCTCATGAGAAGTCAAGTGAAGCAGTGGCAGAAGAAAAAGTTATCAAAGAAAAGAGTGATGATAGAATCATAGAATGTTTTGGTTTGGAAAGGACCTTTAAAGGCCATCTACTCCAAACTCCACCCAGTGAGCAGGGACATCTTCAACTGGATAAAGTTGCTCAGAGACCTACCCAACCTTACCTCCTCGGCAGAAGCGATCAAGGCTGGAAAGCTCATCAAGAGATGTTCTGTGCATCTGATAAGCATTCTTCAAGGTTTGCCTACGATCACATCCCCACACCGTACACACTGATAGAACAGTGAAGTATAAATGTGGTCCCTATTCAGATCGATTAGTGTGGGATGAGAATTCAACACCAGATCTTAGCGACAGACTGACAGGTTTGTCCTCCTCGCCCCTCCACCAGAAAGGACACCTTTTGATAAGACTTGTGCCTCAGCTACGCTGAGTGTACGTCTGTTTGTTTGTTTGTTTGTTTTACCCTGGGAAATTACTTGTATTTTGAGCTATATAGTGATTTCTGCAGCTTAGTATATATATCACCTGCAATCTTAAAGAATCTGTGTATGTTGCAAGTGTAAATAAATCGTGTTATTCGTTAATTCGATTGCTTCTAGTGAATGCAACCTACAGTATCATAGACTGATTGTGCATCTGGGGTCAGACCTATAATCATAGGGAAACTGTGCTATTTGCGCATCCAACTACTCCCTTTCAGGGAACTGGACCTACAGCGTACAGGCTGTCCATGAATCTGGTGGCGTACCTATAGACACAGTGAATAAGCTATTCGTGAGTCTGACTACTAACCGGACCTAAGTGTGGTCTGGAGACGGACGTATAGCGACANCCTAAGTGTGGTCTGGAGACGGACGTATAGCGACATATCTTAATTGGTATATCTATTAAGTGACCAGTCCAGCCGCCCCTAGCCCCTCTAATCTCTGAGGACTGGCTAGAACACAAGGGGACTTTTCTCTTACTAAATTTGCCCCCCCACACACACATGCACACACTTCACGCAACACACTTTAAATACTGAAAGATCACAATAAGGTACCCCTGGAATTTTCTGTTCTCCATTCTGAACAACCTCAATTCTCTCAGCTCTTCATCATAGGAAAAGTGTACTAACCATCTGATCATTTTTGTGGCTCTCCTCTGGACCCACTCCAACAGATTCATGTCCTTCTTGTGCTGAGGACTCCAGAGCTGGATGCAGTACTCCAGGTAAGGTCTCACCAGAGCATAGTAGAAGGGCAGAATCACCTTCCTTGACCTGCTGCCCATAGTTCTTTCGCCACAGCCCACAATGAAGTTGGCTTTCTGGGCTTCAAGCACACATTGCTAGCTCCTGTCCGGCTTTTCATTCAGCAGTGTCCTCAAGTCCTTCTCCGTAGGGCTTTTCACAATTCCTTCATTCCCCATTCTACATTGATAAGAGGGGTTGACACAACCCAAATGTAGGACCTTGCATTTGGCCGTGTGTAATCTCATGAAGCATACCATCCCTGAGATGCATAAACCACACCACTCAGCTTGGTGGAACGTGCAAACTTCCAGAGGGTGCATGCAATCCCACTATCTCACAACACTTGTGCCAATATGCACAAGATGAAACAGCTTGACATTTTCACTTTCTTTATTAGGCTTCCCTCACTGTGCCTTGCTAAATGACACTCTCTTGTTTAATAAGCCTGCCTTTCTCCTTGATTCCTAATATGTCATTTGGCAACATTCTTTCTCCCTACTGTTATCAAACACAACTTTCCTGTAACCTTTCTTCAAATTGACTGTCTTACAACTTCATAGGATTTTTTTTTGTAGCCAGAAAACTCTTGCATGCAAGCATGCCATTTCATAGAGTAGAGACAAAACTCCTAGGAGAGGTTAACAAAATGGATTCTATTTGCTGAAATTAAGTTAAGTACCAAATATCTACAACTTTCAGTAACAGATCCTAAAAATTTTGTTTTCAGATGGCATTCAGTGCATTTTACCAAGAGGCGATATTTAAGATATATCATCCAGCTGTTCTATAGCAAATATTTCTCTCCTATTCATTTTCAACATAATTGCCCCCATTTCAGCAATTATAAATATCAGTAGCAGTATCTCATATCCTATTTAATGTAACCTATTCAGAGACCTTGTGATGTTAACGCCTTTACTCAACAAGACAGCTTTTCTATCTAAAGCTCTTGAGCTGATAACCTAGCAGACAGACTTGCTCTATAAATTCAGTTACAAGGGTTTCCGAAACAGCAGCATTTTCATAAGATGTAATAAGGAAATCCAGTAGTGGAATTGTGCCTTATACTGTGACATACCATTTTTTGAATAATCAACAGGATTATGACACTGAGAAAAATATGTACGGATATTTCGCTCATGGATATTCAAAAATATTATTTAGCTCATCAGCAAACTTCAGTGGAAATTAGGACACAGCCTTTCCTAAATCACCATGAAAGAAAAATTTCAAGTATTGCAAGAGATGGTAGGGTTCTTCGCCTACCTCTCAACCTGTGTCTTGATTACAGTGAATCTTACCATTCTAAATTTCATGTTAATGCCAAAGGAGAACAGTAATTACCCAAATAGAAAGAGAGAAGAAAGGACAAGAACATGAGAGGCCAATAAAATAATTGGGATATTAAAGATATGACTCAATTAGTGATTTAACTTTAATGAGTCAACAAGCACAGCTTAGACACTTATATACAAAAGCCCAATATACATCTCATTGAAGTCTACAGAGGAAAATCCTCTTCAGTTCTAAAGGACTTTGGATCAGACCTGTAAATGTCAATGCAGCATTACACAAGTCTATAGACTAAGGTTTCTGCATGTGGCTACTTGCCACAAGTCAGTTTTATGTTTATATGTCCCCTCCCAGGATTCCACCCTGTATCATAACAGTTACTAAATAGACGTACAGCATGCCTCTGCTCTTGTTTATGAAAATCTTCTTTTTCTAAATGACAATAATCATCACTCATAACAGTCTCTTGTCTGGACCAGTACGTGTAGTGCATTACAGGAGACAAAAATCTAGTCAGTGGTGTGGGGATACAGGAGATATAAAAGCATGAGCAATCTAAATACCTCTCTAAGAAGGCTGCTATTGTATCCCCAGTCCAAAACGTTTCCTAAAGACGTACCACAGCAATGATCTGATACAGAAGGAATTTGATCTTCTCATGTCATGGTTAATCAAAAGCCCTAAGAGAATGAAATCCAGCAAACAAATCTTCTCTGAGTAAATAAGTGTTGTCCATTACGTTATCTTCCCTCTCCTATGAACCTTACTTCTCTAGTGGCTGATAGGACTTTCCCAAGAGAGAAAAGCAGGGGAAGGAAACTCAATTTTGATGAAAATATAAGACATATATTCCAAAGCAGTCCAGGCCTCATTATTTTTTGCTTTATTTAAATTCCTCCAATTCTTTCACAAAATGCCAGAACATAAAGCACAGAATACTGTCCCTATTTGAAGGTACATATCTATATCTATATCTATATCTATACCTATCTATATCTATATATATATATATATATATCTCAGCTGTTTTCTTACAGTCCTGACCTACCCAGTTCTGCCTAATTCTTCCCATAATTTTCATTCTAAATTCCTTCTGTCCTCATGCTCCTGAACAGAATTCATTCTTCAGGTGTAACAAATAATAAGCAAGTTCTCAGACTCATCTCATCTTTCTCTTCACTAACAGTTTATAGCATAAGAGCCTTCAAAGGAGTTAAGCAAGCTCAGACAGCCACAGTTCAATTTTCAACTGCAGAAAATAAACATTTTTCCCTGATCTCATATTCTGCAGGAGAACTTGGTAATCTAACTTGTGCTCTGATCTTGTGAAAACAAAAGTAACAAAACATTGGCTTTTTTGTTTCTCAAATTCTCAAATCCTTCAACTGATCAGACCTAGATCTCTGATTTCACTTCATCTGTCCTCCAGAAAAATAAGCTTTCTCTCAAATTATTTTTCTCCTTAACAAAAGAATGGTAACTCTCCCATCGGTTCCCCACTACTTTAGCCTTCTCCAGTGAATAAAGACTTAAAATCCTGGGTAGGCTGACAACTGCAGGGGAGTCACTTTTCCAAATGTCTGCATAGATGAGCCAAAGAGATTTTTATCTTTACAGTTTAACTCAACTTCTTTTCCACTCTTCAAGACAACCTTTCTCAACTTTAGATAGTCCTCTCTGGTAATAGCTGTTCAAGTATACTGCAGCAGCAAGCAAGCTTTTCTCTTCAGTATGTGCTTTGCTATAATTATGTCATACTCATTCATTCTTAAAGTTTAACATGGTGACAACAGCTTAAAGGTCTGCATTTCCACTTCCACAAAAACTTCTAACATTCATTGTCAATTGGAATAGGGAATAAAATGCCCGAAACCACACAACAACAAGCTTCTAAAAAGTGAAATATTTCAGTACATTTATACTTCATACATACACTAATCTTTTCACTGTTGCATCTTACTAAGCAATATCTCACCTTTGACCTCATAGTATTTTTCCTTTCTTAATACAGTAATTACAACCCAAAGAACTAGAGGCCATCACAGCAAATATTCTGAGTAGCTGTTATATGTATAGCTAAAGAAATTAAAAATTCCCCCAAACATTGTAGTTCCATGTCCCTAACTAATACCTTTACATCTAAAAAGAAGCCAATAATGACAACTGTACAATCTCATTCTGTGCTCCTCAGCACAGATATCTGGGTACGCATCATGGTCCAGTCTGCATTCTCCAGTGTAGTGAGCTATTGATCCAGAGCAGCCTCCCAACCAGCTCATCAGATTTCTTCCTGAGTATGCCAAAAATACTTTCAGCCCCCTGAATTCCTTCTAGCATAACCAAGGGAACCCAGGCAGAATTAGAATTGCTTCAAAATGAAAATCTTATACCTTTTTTAACTACATGAAAGCATGACACAAAGGCACTTGTAATCAGATTCAGGGGAAAAGTGGTGAAGTCAAACTCATGATTCATACATTAGAGCTTTTCACTATAGGTAATAAATGAGGCATTTCCAGAGCAACTGAATAATTTGTACGTTTTCACAGTAGATCAGACATACAGCAGAAGCTGGTTTTGTAATTGTGACACATTGAAGGAAATTCAATGACTCAGTGTTCAGCAGTGTTCATTTCCACCTCAGTAGTATCTTGTTGAAATGCAGGCAGGAAAATCTTACAACATAATCCATCCTAAAGGGTCTTATTTTCTTAAACTATCTGTGATTCTCTGGCTATATTTCTCATGCAAACCTGAATTTCATGATGAACAACATAATTTTTTTTTAGTTTTAAAATGTCAGATTAATTTAAGACCAAAAGTCACTTAGATCAATGATATATCGCTATGCCAGTAAAGCAGTGAAAGAAGGAATTCAGCACTATCATTTTATAAGGAGAAAGACACCATGTATTTGAATAATACATATCACTGTTAGTT
>VWZK01012066.1:0-14930 GCA_013396935.1 Baryphthengus martii
GCTATGTGGGCAGGGGTTGGTCCAAATACCATCAATGAGCATAAACCATGATGCTTTACTTCTCTAGTAATTTATTTTTTTTCTTCCTTATCTGCTAGTCCATCGCTTTCAAGTTTTTGTAGCGCCTGGCACTAAACTAGAGAGTGGGCCTGCTACCCTGCATTTCTGCAATGACATTCTGGTCCTTGTCAAAGACCTTCCTCCCAGCGTCATGGGGCAGTGGAAGCTCTCGGATCTGCGTCGCTACGGAGCTGTCCCAAACGGATTCATCTTTGAAGGGGGTACCAGGTGCGGCTTCTGTAAGTACAGATGGAACCTGCCTTCTAAAAGTTGTTTGAAATGTAAATGCCAGTCTCATTACAAAGTGGGGATTGCGGAACCAGCCTCAGATCAGAGGGGCTGTGCTGCTGAGTAGATTTCTGCAGGCTCCAACCCTGGTGGTCAGTAAAAAGGTGACTGTGTGGTGTCCTGACTGAACATTGCCCTGGGATTCTCCAGGATGTGTTTAGTCAGTTGTTGCTATTGGACACGGAGCAGGAATAAGGTAATGAAATTTTATGACTTGTATCATGCAAGAGATAAGGCAAAATTGTTTAATGTTCGGTTAAGTTTGGATTAATTATTTTGTTGTTTATGGAGGGAAAATGATATGGAGCTTTGATGTTACAGGAAGCATCAAGGGTCTCAGTGTAAATCTTGGAATCCTAGAATGGCTTGAGTTGGAAGGGACCTTCAAGATCGAGTTCCAAGCCCCCTGCCATGGGCAGGGACACCACCCGCTAGAGCAGGTTGCTCAGAGCCCCATCCAACCTGGGCATCAACACTTCCAGGAATGAGGCTCCACAGCTTCTCTGGGCAACCTGTTCCAGTGTCTCAGCACCCTCACGGGGAAGAACTACTTCCTAATGTCTCATCTGAATCTCCCTTGCTGTAGTTTNGAATCTCCCTTGCTGTAGTTTCAAACGATTGCCCCTTGTCCTGTCCCCACAGGCCCTTCTCAAAAGTCCCTCCCCAGCTTTCCTGTAGCCCCTTCAGATCCTGGAGGCTGCTGTAAGGTCTCCCCAGAGCCTTCTCTTCTCCAGGCTGAACAGACCCAACTCCCTCAGCCCATCCTCATAGGAGAGGATATAACTTGTATAAGAAAGCCCAGAAATAACTGGGTATATAAATAGCCCTTCATTTATGTTCTTTAGATAAATTGTGGCATTTCTTCTGTAGCATGTTCTAGATTAGATGCTGCTGTTGTGCTCCAAGAATTTAAACTGATTTGGGCTTACTGAAGGCTGCTGTATCTTATCTCCCCATTGCAGAAAACCTAAATGATTCAACCTCTTGGCCAGGGTGCTGGATGCATAAGGAATGTGTAGTATGAAATGTGGAGGGATGGTGCAAATGTGAAACTCTAGGTGATGGAGCTTGAAGCACCTGAATTATTTATGTTATGGGGGTTGTTTTTTGTGGTGGTTTTTTTTTTTTTCTTCTTGTGGTTTGATTTTTGGTTTTGTTTTTTTTTTTCCTCCCTTAAGCTTACACTAATTTCTGGTGCAAAATGATACAGGTGTAAAAAAGATCAAATATGATCCTTTATCTTTCAAGGTAACTTTTCTAGTTTCAGGAAGATAACTTTGCATTTCTTGATATATCAATAATTAAAACGGTCTTTGAAGTCACGGTGAGGCTTTCAAAAATTAAGAATCTAATTTCTGAATGACTGTCAACTGTTTTTTAAAGGTCCAACAGTGGTGTTGTCACGACTCTCTCATCCTCTGAAAAGAATCAGAGTAGGGATTAGGCTTAAAATGTGTTCTTGAGTTTTGTAGATCCTTTTGTATCTATGATCTTTTCAATCTTATTAAAATTTTCCAACCTGAATTGATGTGTTCTTTTATCCTAGGTTGTTGTTGTACCAACGTTTTCCTTTCTGTAATGTTCTCTCTCTCTCTCTCTGTGATGTTTACCTCTCTAAATATTTATAGAGCATTTATCTGTGCTCTCTGTCACTTTGGTTGGGTTAAACAAACGCAGCTCTTTATCTTCCCAGTAAGATACAGGTCGTCAGTGGCTCTCTTGTGTACCTGTTTGTTTTTTTTTTAAGTGTGAATTAATCTTTTATGTTTGCTTACAGGTGACTACAATTAGAGACAGGTGCTTTGGAAAGGCTCCCACTATGATGTTGAACATTATATTAATGTTAGGTTTAGTTCTTTTTCTTAAGAAAAGTCTGTCTTGAAAGCTGAGAGCCATCTTGCTTCGAATACCTGACTCTTTTATCTCATTCCTCTGAAATGCTCGAGGAATAGGACAAACAAGTAGCGTTCAGTAAAAAAAAATCTATGAGATGTTATTCCTGAAGTTGCTCAAATTCCCAAATGAATAATGAATTCCCCCATGAAATGAACAATATTAGGCAGGTTTTGTTCACCTCCGAAGGCTTTGATGTTGAATCCAGGTAGAAGGAAGACATCTGAGGTAATGCTGACTTCAAACATTAAACCTCAGTGCGCTTTCAAGGCAGTTGAACACCAGTTTATTCTTAAATAGGAAAAAGAGCATTTACTTTTTGAACTTTGCTTGCTTTTCACATCATAGTTGTAACGCTGGAGATTAGAATATCCTTTCTTCTGCTTCTGACAGCTGCAGGGAAGTTCATCTCTGGGGCAGAATTTGACTGAAGCTCAATCACACATTCCATTTGCAAAAAAAACCCCACAACAACCCCAGGCATCTGGGTCTAGGAGTCAATTGAGAGGTTGACTTAGAGGAAAAGGTTGGAAAAAAGGAGCCTCTCACTTTCTTGAGTTGCTCACTCAATTGGTGTGCCCTGAGTGAAATGACCAGTTGCCAGGAAAAGCTTGACTTTGGAGGTCAGCGTGAAAAAATTCAAATAGGATAATGAAAGGACATGTTAAGACTGTGAGAATTTAGGCTCTTCCATGTCCAAGTGATTCAGGATTAGCTTCCAGAGGCCAGTTTGAAGCTGCCTCATGTTTTCTAATAGTGTTTCCTGGAAGAGAGGAACTTAGAGGACCTTTGGTGCCCTCTGAAAGAACAGATGATACTGCTGCAGCAGGAGTAATTTGGTGATTGTTTTGATGAAATTAGGTGGTGCTTTCTTTCAAAGCCTTCTGTAAGTGGCTCTTAAAAATCATTCTGAAGTACTGGAAACCTGTCTGGAAGGGCGAAAGGAGGAGCTCAATCACAAATGGGAATTTATTTGAAAATTAGAAGCAGTAGAGGTGGTTGAACCGGGGCAATATCTGGAATTTCTCGCAAGATTCTGGACTGTGTAGATTTGCGTACCTGTTTCTGGGCAGATATTCTTCTGTTGCCATCTCCTACTGTGCTTATTGGAGACAACAAACTTTCTTATCTCCTTTCTAGTAGTCAGGCCTATGTCTTAGTTGGCAATAACAGGAACACCCCTTGGTGTTCCTGAGATACCTTCTAAAGGGGGTTGCTCAAGGCCAGGATTGAGACATACTGGTTGGCCAACGTGCCAAGAACTGAGCAGCCGTGGTTCGTACCTGGCTTGTAGCTAAAAGACTTCAGGCTCTAGCTTTATCTGGTACCTGTTAGGAGTACTAATTCATGACTCTTCCTCCCTGCTTTCACACACAGTACACAGATTGAAGTGATTTTTGGTCATTGTGCATTTTGAGGACGTGTTTGCCCAGGGGGTTGCCTTTTTCAATATGAAATAAAATCAACCATTAGTGAGATTTTAAAATATCTGGAAGTTTTATGAAAACAGCAACTTCTCTTGAATGTTTGGGAGACTGAAATGCTTTACTGCTGACTGCCACAGAGGACTGGCTGGGTGTTTCAGCCCCATGCAAGGCTGCTTTTCACCAAGTCTCTTACTCCGTGGAGAGAGTGAGTAAGTGAGCTCTTCAGCCTAGTAAACAGCTGCACGGTATTACAGAGACACATACCACATATTCCTTAGCTTCCAAATGCTTCTGCACCAAATCTGTTCCAACACATGGCTGAGATGTGTAATTTCTAGTAACGAATTTCTCAGCGTTCTCCAGAAAGCAGAAAAGAAATGTAACTGCTGAGGTTTCTGTAGGCTTTTAAATCCTAACTTAGTTGAGCCTTACCTGTTCTTTCCTCTCACCTGGTGTCTTTTGCAAGGACCCTCAGACTACTTTTTTCCCTTGCAGTGAAGTTCTACTTACCAAAACAAGAAAGAAAATGTTTCCAGTGAGAGCTGCTCAGTGACTACGGTCACTACACGTGAATAGAATCTCCAAAGAAATATTTGAGACATGTATGTGCATTGGATTCATATCCACATGTACCTGTGCATACACTAGATACTTAAATGCTGGTATTTTCGTTTTGGGGCTTTCCACAATTGGGACAGTTCTTTGCAGAAGTCATCCTTTGAGTTAACTTTTGTTTCCATTTAAGTCAAAAGGCTTGGAGAACCTCTGAGGAGTTTAAGTAAGACTCTTGACAGCAGTGATAAAAGAACAAAGTGGTCCAGATGTGCTCTTTATGTACAGAAATATGTGAGGAATCTTCTTTTCTTGAGTGACAACATGGATGTGTAGGATTCTGGGGAATTATCAAGCTACGTAATAGATCACTGTGCTTGAGATAGGAATGCCCTCTGTCGTGTTGCCTCTGTATCCTGGGATGGGAAGATCGTGCGTTCAGAATCCAACAAAGCCTTGTGCTGCTCTGCTCCCTCAAGAAGGGCATCTCTTCTGGCATTGGTGTGGTTCATGGGGGAAGGAAGAGTCACACCACCTAAGATTAGGCAAACTGGTTTCTTTAGCCTCCTCTGTCGGGGGAGGAGAAGGCAGCTCAAAGGAAGAGCTGAATTTCCAATCATTCCCAAGTTAGGCGCTTTGCACCCAGCTTTTGCTAATACAGCATTTGTTGACTCGTTAGCATCTCTTGGGGAGGGGAATTAGGACAAAACTATGAGTGAGTCACCACCAGAAACTTTCCTACCTGTCAGGCTGTGTGATTAGTGTTGCAATCTCCTAGATGGTCTTTGATCCTGAAGTCAGTGTGTGGATGTGCCAGGAAATGTGGGACAAACTTGTTTTTAAAAAGAGTAACAGAGAACAACACCACAGCAGTGTGGAGTTAAGTAGGCTTTACTCTGGTTTACGTTTCAGGAGCCAGGGTGTGTTCATCTTCTCAGGTGTTTAAAAATACCTTAGTCTATCTTAATGCTAGACTGGGGTGGGGTATTGTGTCCAGCTCTGGGCTCCCCAGTTCAAGAGGGACAGGGAAATACTAGAGGGGGTCCAACAGAGGCTACAAGGATGATGAAGGGACTGGAACATCTCTCCTGTGAGGAAAGGCTGAGAGCCCTGGGGCTGGTGAGTCTGGAGAAGAGAAGCCTGAGAGGGGATCTGATTCATGTCTAGAAATATCTGAGGGGTGGGGGTCAAGTGGAAGGGGCCAGGCTCTTTTCTGGGGTGCCCTGGGGCAGGACGAGAAACTTCTTTGCTGGGAGGGTGACAGAGCCTGGACAAGGCTTCCCAAAGAGATGGTGGAATCTCCTCTGGAGACTTTCTGACCCCTCCCTGGATCTGTTCCTGTGTGGCCTGCCCTGGGTGATCCTGCTCTGGCAGGGGGGTTGGACTCAATCTCCAGAGGTCCCTTCCAACCCCTCCCGTTCTAGGATTCCATGATTCTGTGAAAGGCTGAATCTGAGGCCCATGCATCCAGCCAAGCTTTCAGAATGAGACTCGAGGGCTAGTGAGGGCCTTTGGTGCAGATCCTTGGCAAGGATGCTCTTGGAAGAACGCTTGGAAAAACCCTGAGCCTAATAATCGACGTCGATACAATCAAAAGTAATATGCAAAACCCTGCTCTGGTGAACTGGCAGCACTTCTTCAAGGCCTATATACTAATTTAATTCCCTATTTATTGTTTTGTTTTTCCCTAAAGTCACTGGTTACTGGGATGGTCTTTTGCCTGTTGTTTTAAGGTTTTATTTATTTTATTTTATTTTTTCCGATGTGAATAATATTTGGATGAACAATTCTGCAATGAAATGTTCTGTGGAGCCCTTCTATTCTTGTGTGTTGCTCATGCAGCCATAGATCATGCAGCTCAGAACTTGTTTGTTTATTTAGTGGTTCTTGTTCTAATTTTGCTTGGGGCTATTCTTAATGAATGGAAAGCAAAATATCAGAGTAGAGCAAAGGGTAAAGATCTGATGACAACCTGTGGAGTTGTGTTACCTTCTGTTAATAATAGACACACAGGACTTAGTCTAGGAAAATTTATACTATAATCCAGCAATCTAACCAAATCCGAATTCATTGAGATGTAAAAAGATGCTCTTGGATAAAATGTGGGTAAAAGTAGAATTAACTTGGTTTGTTTTGCTGAAGACCCTTTAAGTATCCCTGACCCTTTCACGGCTAAGACTTGATTTGCAAAAGTTTAGGGGTAAATAAAAGACCCGGAGAGCTGTTGAGAATATGGCTTGTATTTTGGTATCGCTCTGAGTGCCTAAATCTCAGAAAATTAGCATAAATTATTAGGTAGCTATGGAATTTCTGTCTGTTTGTGATATAGTGTGTGTGCTAACCTGAATTTTTTTTGTTTTTCTTTCTTTTCTCTGGAGAGCAGGTCTCCTTGATTTATTTTCACGGCTTATACTTAATACTCTTTTTGTTTGTTCTACTGTAAATAACTTCAGTTAAATATATTTCTGATGTATCCAGATGAAAATTACATTTGTTTATGTTGTGCTTTCTTGCAGGGGCTGGTGTTTTTTTCCTTTCTTGTGCTGAAGGAGAGCAGATCAGCTTTCTGTTCGACTGTATTGTCCGTGGCATCTCCCCGACGAAAGGCCCTTTTGGGTTGCGTCCAGTCCTCCCAGGTTAATACAGGAAGTATAAAGTAACCCAGCGAAGTAGGAACTTGCCGTGTCTCTCTCTCATTGCTGTGACTGTAAGAACACTAAGGGTGTAGAAAGTGCAGAGTGGTTTTCATTCTGAAATGCCACAGTTCAGATTTATCAGTTGAATGTACTCAGTTTCCCCTCCGCTGCTCTGGCTCGTTCAAATTTCTGGTGGGATCACTAACTTTAGTCTTCTCTTATTTAACAGCACTAAAATATGGCAATTGGAATTGAAAGGAACCTTAACCTGTAGTTTTAAACTTCCACAGACCAACCTGAATCCATGTCTGCATTACTGTTTTGATATTTAAATGGAAAACTAAATTCCAGGGCTTTTTGAGTTCATCCAAAACGCTTTCAAGTAAGTCTTGCCACCCTTAGAAAAGTTTGTCAGGCCTCCACATCACATCTCAATTTTGCAGCTTGAACTTCTTTTCTGATATGCAAGAAGGATTACATTCCTTCTCCTATTTTTCCTGGTAAATGCTGCACGTGCTGTAGTGTTCAGAGAAGAGATCAGATGGCATCATAATAAGCCCTGTTGCCTTTGGGCTTCAGCAGCTGAAGGAGTTTAATATGGAGTCAGAATGACTGTCAAACAGGGCTAGAGTGTGGACATGAGGCTGCAGAAGAATATCTGTGAAGTGTCAGTTAGATATAGTGGGAATAGGCTGCAAGAATGGCGAAGGATGAGGCAAGATTTGTGGGAAATGCTTAGAGTTTTTGTGTAAGTGTTAGGCAATTAATAGGTGTTTGACAGGATTTTATTGCTGTTATAAGATTAAGATAATTGCAGGAGGGAAATGTGATGGAACAGATTAGATCTGGCTGCAGAACTTGGGAACATAAATCATGAAAAGTTGGTTAAGGTAACTGCAGTAAACACAAGGCTCAGGTCATCTCTTCTTTCCAATAGTTGTAACATAAAATAATAATATAATAACATAACGTGTAGTAACATAAAATAATAACAATTTCTTGATAAAATAAGAAGAAGAATGGGCAGTAAAACCTCATTCTTGTGCGATGATCTGTGTGTTCAATTAAGTGGAGTGTTTAAAAAAAAAAAACAAAACCACCAAAGAAAACCAAAAACCAGTGCTAATACTTAAAGCTTTGCTATTCAACATGTATTTTTCTACATATATAAAACTGTATTACACATCCACAACTCATAAATCTTTCATGTAACAAAAATTTATGTCGAGAAAAATTAAGCCTGTGAGCAATTATGCCTTTTTTAATTATTTTTTTTTTTTCAAATTGTAATTTTAGATGACACATTCTTTGAAAAATCCTTTTTTAGAGGCATGTCAATCTGCTTTCGCATCCTGGTTATCAATTCTTGATTCCCTTCCCTCTTTTAAGAGCTTTGACCTCACTGAAGTACATCAAGTGGTGTGGAAAATCCTGGAGATGATTTAGTGGTTTTTTTTGAAAGGGAGGACTTCTTTTCTGAGGTCTTTTTCATTTGCCTTCTGTGCTTGATGGACTTGCTGCTAAAATGAGGTGAAGATTTCCTCAGCCACTGGCTGTCACCTTGTTTCCCTGGACAGGAGCAGGGTTCTGTAGGGAACTGTGCTCACGTTCTTGCAGACTCCTCTGCAACCCTTTTCCAAGCTACTTTGACCCCTCTCACTTACATTTCCCTATATCTTTACTCTTATCTCTCCCAGTTTGTTGTCACCTCCTATGTACACATCCCTTCATAGAAAATTTTTGGGTTTTTTTTATGTTCTCCCTCATTTATTATCCCATGCAGAAGCTTGCACAGACCTGTGAGAGGCACATGTGCAATACTGGTGATTCATCTATAGACTAAATTTCCTTATCAAGCAAAAGGTCAAGTCTCTACCAGCTGCATGAAGTATCTGGCACCAGTATTGAAATTCACCCAGCCTTTCAAAAGGCTTAGTTATAAAATAGATTCATCATCTGCACACCTCACATCACAATTTCCCGACTGGAGATTCTACCAAGACACATACAGTCAATGCTGTTTGTATTTCCTGCGGTACAGAATGCAACAGAGCCTCAACAGTGAGGGTTTTTATATGCCCTGTTCTGCTTTTGTGGAATTGAAAAGCTTTCTTGCCACAGTTTGATATTTGAGTTTGACTTCTTGCTGTTGCCAGTAACTTTCCAACTGTCTCGGTTTGGGATCTGGGCAGCCTGCTAGACCTATGACAGATGCTCTCTGTTGACCCTTCTCCCTCCTCGAAGGGGAAGAGAAAGGGAATAAGGGAGAGAGATTTATTGATTAGAAAAGGAAACTAGAACAGCTCCAATGAAAATAATAATAATAAAGATGGAGTATATACAAATACATGCAAACCCAGTGCTGAACCCAACCCTCCCTGATGGCAATTATGACACCGCCACTACTGATGCTGTGGAGCAGGCACTGGGAAAGTCCCAGACTGGGTCTAGCAGCAGACAGGACATGAGTTTAGGAGCTGGATTCTGGAACTAGGTTCAGGAGCACACAGATCAGAATCGAAGGCAGAACACAGAGGCATCCTGAGATGCTGGCTAGTGAAGAAGAGAAGAAGCTGAACAAGAGCCAAGAGCTTGACCCTCATTATCCCTCAGCTTTATACTGCATATGACATATATGGGATGGAATCCCTTGTTGGTCAGTTTGGGGTCACTTGTCTTGGCCACTCCTCCCTGCAGGTGCAGCCTTTTACTTTCTGTACCCTCATCGTGGTGCCCAAGATCCAGCAGTGGCCTTGGTCTGCACACCAGCCCTTGGTAGGAACTCTAACCATGCGGTGTTCTCACTGCTAGAAGCAGAGACCGCCACCAAAAACATGCTGCTGACTTCTGAAAGTGCAGTTGGGGTAAAGAACTGACCTAAAAAGTAAAATCACTGAATAGAATTAGTTCTGGTCTCGCTACAACCTGGACACAAACATTAAATATGCTTGAGTAACTCTGAGGTACTTTCAAGAAACAAAAGCACAAAAAGGGCAGCTGTACAGAGAAAATAAGGTAATGTGGTGAAAAAATGTCCCATTGACAGAGGACACCAGTGCCCCCAGCACAACTGGAATGTAGACACATTGCGCAATCCTCATCTGCTTAGTCTGCCTTTGGAAAAAAGGGGAGTGAATGAAGCCAGGGGCTTCTTTCTACTCTAGGAAATGGTAGAGACTGGTTTGAAGAGGACTGGAAAATGACCAGTTTTCTTACTTTTCCTTGCCGTAGTTATTCTTGGAACAAAAGTCAAGTGCCCAGGATCCAAAAAGAGTTTGTACAGTGCATGTGCAAGGGATATTTGCTCGAGTAGAGTATTTAAAAGGTTGGTGACTTTAGAACATAGATAAATTATTACTGTATGTATTTTTATTATGTCATCTATAAAATCTGTCATGGAAAATTTTGTGCAGCAGAACTCAAACTTTGGCTGACTATGGCATGATACCAAAGCTGGTCTAATCTGGCATAGCTGACCTGCTCTGAGCAGAAGCTTAGACTAGAAAACTCCTAAAATCTCTTCCAGCTTGATTTATTCTGTGACTTTTTGGAAATAGATATCAAATGAATGCGAATATTCTCATGATAAAATTAATTCTATTATTTGTCTATCCAAAATAAAATGGAAAAGGCAAAGAGTATTAGATATTTTACAGTTTACTACTGTGTGGTACTTACTTTGAGGGTCCATTAATTCTGCAAAATTGTGTATTTATTTTGTGGACTTTATTCATTCTGCAAAATTGTACCAAAATACTCCTATTGGCAGCAGATTGGAGGTTTTGATTTGATAAAGGCTGCCTGGTCTGGTCTCAAATTTAAAACAGATGGCATTGAGTGGGAATACAAAGGTACTGTAGGCATCTGTAGATGGTTTTAGGCAGTTTAGCATTTTAAATAAAGGGCTCATATGGGTGACAGTTTAGATGGCTTGTGTTCCTCACCTACTAATTGAAGGGCAGTTGTTGTAATTGGCCACGTACACAGTCTCTTTTTTTTTTAAAAAGTTTTTTTTTCTTCTGAAATACTTAGAAAACAGACCAGAAAATTTTACATTCTTGTCTTGACAGAAGTCTAGGTATTGACTGCATGGTCTATAAACTATACTGAATTTGCATACATACTATTTGAGAAATGCTTGTTTCTCAGATGTGCATTGAATTCCTTCTTTTCTCTAGGAAGATCCATCTTGAGTGTCCAAGATGAGCGCAGCAAAGGCCCAAGAACTGATCGGTGATATCTCTGATCAGTGGGCAGATCAGGACTCTCTCAGTCTGGCTAAGGCTGGTGCTGGTCTCTTTTCCCAAATTACTAATGGTAGGACGAGAGGAAATGGCCTCAAGTTGTGCCAGGGGAGGTTTCGATTGGATATTAGGAAGAAATTCTTTCCTGAGAGAGTGGTTAGGCACTGGAACAGGCTGTCCAGGGAGGTGGTAGAGTCACCATCCCTGGAGGTGTTTAAAAAACAAGTGGATAAAGCACTTGAGGTTGTGGTCTAGGGGTTAGGGATGCTGGGATGAAGGTTGGACTAGATGATCCTGGAGGTCCTTTCCAACCATAGTGATTCTATGACAGCCCAGTACTGGAGACTGGGAAGACCCCACGTGTGCTGTTGGTAGTCTTGATGCTCTCTTTGAATTTTGGAAGCTTTTTCAGGCTGCTTTGTGACTGACTGAGTGGAGAGCGTGCAGTGCTGCTTGCTGAGGATCTGTCTGATGCTCTTTCTTTTTGTTGAAGCCTGATACACTTTTGGCCATTGCCAAGACAGCTCCGTGGCTGCCTTCTGCAGTATCTGTACCAGCTGGATTCTCCTCCAACTTTTAGGACATCTGTTTCATTCCTCCAGACATCTGACAAGGTGTGGGTCCAGGCCTGATTCCAGCTACAAAGGAAGAAAGAAAGGAGAGATGTTCAGCCTGACTTCTCGACCTTTGTTTAATGAAGTAATTAACCAATGTTGCGTTTTAAAAATGCATATAATCAAGCGTATCTTAGGTAGCTGCTTGCTTAATTTGCTATAGGACATTTATTTATTTATTTGTTTTCCTGACAGATGCTTACTGAGCAGCCCTGGAGCTTTGAATTACTGTGGCGCTTTGTTACCCAAGTATTTAAAATCTCCCACGATGAGCAGCTGATGTGGCTTTAATGGACATCCACCAACGTGCTATAAAAATAAAATCACCATCAGGGGCATTTTCAGTTCAGCTAAACTTGATGGAATCCTTCCTCTTTGCCCCAAAGCAGCATTTAAAGAGATTTCAATGATTGCATCACACAAAAGATTCTTTTTTCCTTCATAGCAAGGGATCCACGTTTGGTTGGGAAAATGAGAAACCACTTCAGTGACTGAAGGACCTGAGTGAATCTAACTGCTTAGATTCCATGAGAGTAAATGATGTTATAGGATGCATTTGTTAAGAGTTTGAGAAATGAAGGTATTAATTGCTCTTAGAGTCTGTTGGAGCTACTGTAGGGTGTTGTGTGGGTAGAAACCGTCTGAAGTTCCTTGGACAGCTGTCTCAGTACCGGTCATGCTGCTTCTGACCCCCTGAGTTAGCAACGTGGCAAATCCCTCCACAGTTATTTAGAGGTTTTGTATTGTGCATGGACAAGGTGTAGGATGATGCCAACAAATCCAACTTTTCTGTTGAAAAAACCCACGGGTTTTGCAATTTTGAAGCCATATTTCTACACACACATGACAGGAGGTTGTAGGTTATGTTGTCCAGTAAGGGCTGATCTCTAAAAGGTGGCTGCCAGTGACTTCAATCCTTAGTCTGATTTTTTAGCAAAATCTTCTGATTTGTCCTGACTGGTTTGTAACCAATACTTGAAGTTTGGCATGTTTTGAAACCTTAGATATTTCCTTGTACGTGCTGAGAAAAGGCCCTTCTGATCAATCTTCCACAGTGAGAGGTCAGAGCACGTAACTGTGAGCCCTGTTTTATACACAGGCAGTCCTTACGGGGAAGTTTAACCCCAAAATTACCAGTCCTGTTGGACAGACAGTCTGCCTAGAGATTTCACGTGGTTGGGTGAAACCTGTTGTCTTTTGTAGCTGTGCAGCTGATACAGAATTTGGCTTCTAGAAGGATCTGAATGTGTGAAGTGCAAACTTACTGATTTGCTTCAACTCTTACCTTCCCATCTCATATTTTATTACAGGCCATTTTTGCAAAATCAGTTGTTTAACCATTTTCTAGATCTGTATTTATTTTCATTCTATCTTTTGTGGTCTGTAAGAGGTATATCAATTACTAGATATAGCAGAGTAACTGGAGCAGAGGACAGTCAAAAATAGATCCAAGCAGCGGCCTGTAATGCTGTGTGCCACCCAGCAGGTCCTTGCAGAGACCTGTCCGGGTTGCACCATAGGTGCTGGTGGCCAAATCTTGTCTGTTCCTTTGGCAAAGGTCCATCTGGAAGCTTTGGGGGGGGTTGTTTGAATAAGCAGCCACACAGGTTTGAACTAATCATGGCTTAATATGAGTTGTATTGCAGGGGTGGTAAGAATGGAGACTTAAAATAATCCGTATCAACTCTTTTCTGGTTTTAAAGTTAAGTTTGGTGGGTGTCTGACGCTGTTTGAGCTGGAATCACAGAGGTCACAGACCCTGTTTGTCACAGGCATCATTGCCTTGTCCCTGTTGGAACATCTTTGATTTCCAACATAGGCTTTCTAGAAGCCTGCGTGTCTGGCTTGTTCTGCTAATCTTGCCCAGATTGCAGATTTCTAAGGATGGAAACCCCCTCTACGTGGGAAAGAAAGTTCAGCATTATCACTTCTGTTCCTGTGACGTGCTCTGATCTATCCAGGGCAGACCACAAAGTGAATACAGTTAGAAAAGGGAGGTGAGACAGCTTATTTCCCAGGCACTTAATAATGTAGGAGCTCCCATGGAGCTTCAGCTCACCTGGCAACGCTCCTTTCCCTGATTCTGAGCTTGCTTTGACTGCTGTGTTGTCAACATCAAACCCAAGTCTTTTAAAACTGAAAGACCTGGGATGAAAATGAAACTCTTCTTTCATCATTTCCACTGTTTCTTATCAGCAATGTGTAGCCTTTTTCATCCTTTTTCCCCCTCTCATTATATGATTCAATGTTTGATTTTGGTTTGGTTTTTTTTGTCGTATGTTGCTACTGCTCAGTTGATCAGATACACAAGAGCCAGCAGCTGTGAGGAAGCTGGTCTGTTTTATCTGTCATTAATTACTGGCCTTATGTAATTAACAAGAGCTCCTGAAACTCCTGATGATGAACAAGTTAGCAAACGATGACCTTTGCAACTGCTGAACGTACCACACTTGTCAGTGCTGTCAGAAGAAGTCTGTAAGATCTCTTTTGGGCTAATGTTTATCATTTAATTCCAGCATCTGGTCTTATTGTCATGTGTGGCTGGAAACTGGCCTGTTCTGCTGATGGAAGTTCTTACACATCCTGTGTAACTTTTAGTCTTTCTGTGGGAATAGAATGAGAGTAATTTCAGCTGGCATGGCAAACTCACTAAAATGTATGGGGGAAAAAAACCTCAATAGTAGATTTTAGAAGTGGGTTTTTACCATTCTCACTTGTCCTGTGTGAAACAAAGACAGAGCACCACCAAATTGCTTGTTTCATCTCCGACTCTGAACTTGGTGACCTTGTGAACATCAAACTTGATAGCAATGTCTTTGTAAAGAGGTGATCTGGATTGGAAGGTATCAGGTAGTTTCATCACTATGACTTAAGAGTTTATGATTTGGTTTTGTAAATTTGTAGGATGAAAAAAATCTAGTCTTTCGTGATGATAAAATGCCCACTGAGTCAGTAAAGCCAAGACATTTTTTACAGGTCACATATTAACTTTCAACTCCTCTAGACCTGCTGGATGCTAATTATCTCTGTAGCTATTGCCTTTTCTGCTGTTTGTCAGGGTTCTACCCCTGGTAGTAACTCTTACAGATATTGGGTGTAATCTCTGAAAGTCCTTGACACTTAAACCTGTAATTTATATGTAACATTTCTCCAGGATGTGCTTGAAGGCAAATTGTCCCTCCTATTTTCCAATGAACATTTTTCCTTCCTGTAGTA
>VWZK01012068.1:0-13585 GCA_013396935.1 Baryphthengus martii
GACCCCATTTATACCCTGGTTGAAGGTGCCCTGTGGTCATTGTCACTGGCTGAAGGACAAGCCTGGACAAAAGACGAAAAAGCCCGCAGCTCGAGCCTGTCTGCTAAGGGCTCCAGACCCTGGGGCGCCACTTACGCACCATGAGGTGCAACTGAAAGGCCGAGGCCTCAAACTGCTCTGGCCGAGGCGCCAAACTGCTTAACACTCCCTGTGTGATCCGTCTGTTTTGTCTGTGGGGGAGACTGTACCTGCCACAACGAGTTTCTAGGAAGACTGTTATTAGCTGGTCACATTATTTACCTTACTTTACGTCTGCATAAGGGCTTTGATGGTCAGTTAGGTTGAATGGAAATTTGATATTGTTTCCTACACGCTTTTTTCCCAAACCAAAAATGGTAACTGTCAGACTTTCTATTGCTGAAGCATTTTGTATTTTCTCAGTGACAGCAGAATTATAAAACACTCCACAAAATGCCAGGCAATCATGATGTAAGAGAAAACTACAAATGGGATGTTCCTGATTATAGGATACGCTATCCAGATAAAAGGTAAACTTTTTACAATAGAGATACTTTTAAACAAGCATCTTTCACTAGTGTAGCACAGTTTCTCATACAGCAGGGCCTTCAAACCTAGTTGTAGCTACTGGGCTGTAAAACAAAACAATTGAGTGCTTAGCACCACAGGAAACTAAGCGTGCTTACGACTTACAGTAGCAGATCCAGTACTATTGCTGCTTGCTTGTAGATTACCAAATGTAACCAGTTTATTTATCTATTAGAATTGGAAAGTAGTTAGAAAATGCCTGTGCACATTCAGGGAGGTACTATTGATGTATTCTTTTTCTTCAGAGACTAAAGGACATTCAGATCTGTTAGACAATCTAAGGATGAAAGACAGACATTTTATGCCCTTTAAAATCCTTTTTTGGTAATATCTTATATTACTCCCAGACTAAGTAGGGAAGAGAGATGTGTGTGTTTGTCTTTTAAGTGTTTTACCACTTGTAAAATAGCTTACCTGAACTTCAGAGTGAAATAACCAAAGAAGGTAAACAGGCACACAGAGGTGAAGTGACCAGACATTGCCTTTGAGAACTGGAGCTTACTTCAACTTCAAAGCTCATTCAGGCTGGTCTTTCATTTCTCAGTTGCAGGGTTGGACGGAAAACAGGATTAAAAGGAGAAAGAGGACAGACACAGATAAAAAAGGCTAGTGTCCACAACACACTTACAGGATGTAGAGCACTGGAGTATGCTGAATATTTCTGACTTTGACTGGAGATTTCAGTGAGATCCTAACGAATGCTTTGTTGAAATTATCATATTAAAACTAAAAATCTCAGATATGACAGACTTGTACTTGTAAAGGTAATAATCTATTGTTAAAATTTCTAACCAACTCTCTTTAGATGTATCGATAAATGTTATCAACTGTGGAAAGTTTGTGTAGTGTCTATTAGAAAAACAGGGTGAAAACTGATTTCAGGTATTGAAACTGGGTACAACCGGCACTAAATTTTATCACAAGTATTTCGTTCCTCCACAAGGTACTACATTCAGCTGATAACCTATCATGTAATGATAACATAGCACAAAACATTATAAAAAACACACTTACAGAAAGTAATTATGACGTTATAATTATGATATAGTCCTGACTTTATTTCTTTCTATACAATACTAGTGAAACATAATTGACAGAATTTCCATTACATTTAATTCATCCGTTAGACTTGTGTCATTCTCTGTACTCACTAGAAAAGCAAAGCAAAAGGCATGATATTACGACAGAATAAGGAAAACAGAGATGAAGTTGATCTATATCATGGTTTCCACTGTAAGGAGTATATGAATTAATGCATTTAACACCAAGAAGTTTATCATTTTTTTAGCTAATTCATTATTTTAAGCATATGTAGAATGTATATTTGCCACTTTGTTCTGTTAGTCTGGCATATGAAAGTATAACCTTGCTTTGAAAGAATAAATTGCTAAATTTATACAAAGTCAATAACACTTTAGGACATAGAGTGTTTTACATTTTTCTTCCTTTTTTTTTGTTTTTTTTCCATTGGTAAGATTTGCTGTACCTATTAGCTTTTTCTTAGTAAATGCTTCTTGTGAGATTGAACACTCTTCAGATTATTAATTTTCCCTAAACACATTTTCAGTGCTTTTATGTGATGTTAATAGAAGCTGAAACACTAGTTCTCAGAAATCATATGGCTGGCTCAAACTATAAAGATGTCGATTCCAAGTGACAGTCAACACATCGCAGGACGAAACCATATGTTTATAGAAAAAAACAGAGAAGAATTTATCACAGCAAAGTCTTTGTAAGAAGTGTATGCACTAGACTAAAAGCTACTGCCCATCTTTAACTAAATTCAATCAAGTCAGATAGATTTATATATTAAATCGCCCATTTAGTATCAACAAACCAGATATAATCTTATGATAGAACAAGCTGCCGCCCATATGTGACTTTTAAATAACAGTGAAGACAACATTTTCCAAATATAACTGCATTAATGATTATGTTTCTCTTAAAATAAAGCCTGAAGAGAAGCCATGAAAGGATTGAAAAAACACATTCCAGTACTTTAGATACAAAAATTAAAATTATTACAGTCACAAATAACTGACTTACTCTGTAAGAAAAGAATTTTTCTAACCGTAAACAGTGTTTGTTTACATTTACTGCTTTTACTTTCCTGAGCAAAATAATTGGAAGGATAATGGCCACAACCTCAGACTCTACGTTTTAATGTGTTTGTGTATTGTACCTCTACTGCACTTACTCAAGGCTCCATATGGAATGTGATCTCCAGGCAGGGTAGAACAGTAAATTTCATCCTTTTCAACTCTGAGAAGAAATTCTGGTCTGAAAATAAGATAAAGACCACAGATTCAAATTCAAGCTCTTATCCAGACTGTTAAGAGAAATCACATTATATTATTATGGGTAACCCAAGCAGCATTCCTCTGAGCTTAAAGAAATGTGTAGCACAATTTAGAAAAGGATGTATCAGAATATGTCCTTGTGAGTACTGGCTCCAAGCCAGTGATGTCACCAAGCCTTAATTGCTTTGTTACAGCATCTTTCAACAGTAATGTTTTAGCAATGTATTATCTTGGCTACAGTATCACTTCTGAAAGCTTTCTAGCTTTTATTTCTAGAAAAAGAGTATAGGAATTGCTTCAGTATCTGATTTATATTTAACTAGTAATCAAGTGAGCCAGGAGCAAAATGTACATTTTATCTGCTTTAGTAATTGTTCTACATAAAGAATTAATAACCTACTTCACTGGTTTGAACAAGAGAGGTATACAGTATGGATCTCTATGTCCTGATCTGAAACCACGCCAAGTCCAAAGTGTTGACTTTGGTCCTGAAGTGCAGCTCTATAAATTAATTTGCTAAATTTGTGTAATACCTGTGGTAAATAAATGAGACAAAGCACCATACTCCAGTACTTCCTGTTTTAAGACTTTTTTTTTTTGGTTACATGCAACTTTTCCAAAGTTTAGCTCTTTGGATAAGCCCATCCTGGTTGCCTGCACTTTCTATATAGATGATTCCTTTGTTTCTGGTGAAGAAGACTGGGAAGATAATGTACTATGAAGCTTCACAAGAAGCGGTTTGCCAATCCTTTGTCTGAGCAGTTTTATTACTTCTATTCTTTTTCAAAGGGTTTTGAAATCTGGCAGGGAGTTGTCAAATGGGAGCTTGTGTCAATCCTGTGAGAAGTTGCCTAAAGTTTGACAAAATGGTAAATCTTAAAATCAATGTTTGCAAGGGAGCTGGCTGAAAGTACTAACTGGTATACTGTTACGGACTTCACTATACTTTCTTTCTCAGTTCAGTAATACTTACGATGTCTATCCATATGATACATGCCTTAGAGCCAGTTTGGTTGCTGGTTTGTTCTTTTGTTGTTGTTTTTTTTGAGGTTTTTTTTGGTTTTGAGGGGTATTTTTTTTTACATCCAGTTCAGCTGTTAACTCCAAGCCTCGCTCACTTCATTCATGCAGAGATTTAAATATCTAGATTTTTAGAGCATCCAACTGCTGCCTGTGTTTCTAAGGAAATTAAACTCACACTTCACCAAAGACAACTCTGAGGTTAATATTCAAGTGTATTATTATGTTGCCATTTAGAGTAAGGTTTTAATCCTATCAATCAGAAGTAAAATTCCCAAACAACTGAATGAATCAAAATACAGCCAGTAAGCTTTTAAAATTACAGGATATATAGCTCTCATTCATCTGTTCCCGACTGTCATTTCCTAGTAAAAGCTGTACTGAGCCATATTTGTGCAGTCTGCACGAGACCATGAAATCAAAGCTTCCTGCATCGTACATCAGGTGTGATGCTTTCACATAAATGTATTCCTTCCACTGAAGCACATCTTCATAGATCCTTCAACCATGCAGTAGCTTCCAGATGGAATGGAGGTTTCCAAGATAAGGCAATAACTTTTCTGGTTAATAATAAAGCAATGGGTAGATGAAAGCTCATACATTTTTCCCAAGCCTTCTACATATGATTCATTGCTCTTTTGCAAGTGAAGCTATCATTCTTATGACCCAAAACCAACAGTGATATTTCATAAAAGCATTAAGCTCATGACATTGACAATCTTTGCTTTTTCTGCCCTTGAATGCTCTTATTTTTTCTGCTTTTGTGTTATAGTTATTTTACTTTTTAAGTAATATGTTAGTTTCATATTATGAAAATAAATCTTTGTCCATTTTTACAACATACAATTAATTTTCTTCATGACTTTTTGATACATTTCTTGTTGAGAAGCCAAATAAAAATTTGACAGATTTCCACAGAAAGATCATAACATACTCAATTTCTAACAAAAGAGGCAACAGAGGTTCATTCATGCCTTTTTTCCCCTGGATTTTCCTAACTTTCCTTTATAGTTTTTCTTTCTATTATGATTAGAGATTGACAAAAATGAGCAAATATTCCACTAAAATCAAACAAAATGTTTTAAACTTCTAAAGTAGGACTTCATTTTGTCATTTAAATTTGAATACTGGCAATCCCATAGGTTCCATCTAACATGAATGGTACACTTCATAGCATCTGAAAACTCATTTAAGTCTATTCAATGCCTGCAGTTTTGTTTCTGCAAACATTCAGGCATAAGCCTCTTTTTTTCAGCATCAGCTCAGCTTCTGTGTTGTTCTTCCCAGTAAAGATCAAGCAGCTAAGGATTTCTCTGTTGTGTCTCTTGGGGTTTTGAGTAGTGATTTTCAGAATAGAACTGATAGAGTTAATTCCTTAAAAAAATAAATTATTTTGACTTTTTCAGTTTCAGGCACTGAATGGAAGAGTGGTTTGGACGCCCTCAGAGCTGTAAGTTTGACATATAGCAGGATGTAAGCAAACCCACAGCTTTGTCTTTCTTTCTAAGATGCCTAAGTCCTTTCAGCAAAAGGGAATGTTAACACAACAAAGTATTGATAGTTACTGGAGATAAGGGGCACCTCTGTCCACAAAAGACAGGCTGCTTACTTTCTTGGTCAGGCTCCGGGATATATGGATCCATGTACTTGAAGGTCTTCAGTAAAAGTACTTCACTGACCTCAGTGATGTCTCCTTGCTGGCTCTTGCTGCAAACAGTCGTGCCAAGAGCATGCATTCAATCATTTCCCTCAGTAGTTCTGGATCCTATCTGGAGGCAGCTGCATTTCTTCCTATGTGTATATGGCTCAAGCTCTTCACAGAGGGTGCCTTACTCTTTAGGCCTGCTGGACAATGCCTATTACGTGCCTGAATTTGTTTTTTCCTTTTCACTGACAGGTATATGTTTAAAGTTTACCGTGCTTACACGGGCGTTGAAACACAGGGATATTGATTTTTTTTTTCTGGTTTTGCTTTCTTTACTTTAGGACATAGTTTTCTTCAGAATCAATGCATCTACTATTATGCTTTTTGAAATAATTACAGTATTTTACACACAGACTGATTTTAAACTTAATAGAAACTTCAAAAATATATGGAAATAATGAAAATTCAGTTTATTTTTCATTAACATGTTTCACATTTGTAATAGAGGTATCTATTTTAAATAAAATGTTGGTTTAAGCTAGGCAATACCATGTATTTTGCAATTACTATAGATAAGGGCAAAATCTACTCTCATATTCATGTGGCAGTCTTCATTTCAACCTGTTTACCTTCTCACAAGGCTGAGTAAGCACAAGTAGACGCTACTGTACACATTGTCTTTTAAAGTTATAAAGCATCCAGAAACATGTGGTATCTGTCATAGTCAGGAAGCGCAAATGTGCGTTTATAAAGCTCTAGTCAATTCCTAAACGATGTTAATACACCTTTGAATTGTTTCGATGAACTAATAATGAGACCTCTCTCAACACAGGGATGAATTGGGACTAAATTATTATTTTGTGGTGGGTCATTAAATTATGTAGGGTTCATGCGAACTAATATCTACAGGCAAGACAAATCACCTCACCTGTGGCCTGAACCAGTGACTTCAAAGCTGAATCATTGATCCAGTATTCCAATTAGCTCTCTTGTGTAGGTGGATAATCCTTTAACATCAGGACAATCTTGGACTGTCTCAGCTTGATGCCCCTTTTCATCACTGCCAACAGCTGCAATCAACCTACTGTTCCTGTAGCAAACGGTTCCGGAAGCTCTTAGTGCTTTTACAGATCTCAACAGACAGTGTTGCTGCACATTTGCAAACAACTGTTACATTTGATTAGTGTCAAACCAGCCTACTAAACCAAAAGATTCTGAAAAGGAAGATTTAAGGCATGAGAATTATAGTGCCACTGGAAAATACTTACTCTTTTTTAAAGGGAATACTAACCTTGCCGACATAACATTTTAATTTTTATTTTACTATAAACTGAAAGTAGCTTTGGAATAGGACGGTATAAATGCCAAATAGCTATGCAGTATTCCTGAACATGGAGGTAAATATAAGTAGATCTATAAAATCAAAGAATGCTAGCAAAATAAATGCTGCTAAGCTCACATTTTAACACTGATAAATGACTTTGAATTTATCATAAAAGATATTATGAAGGAAAACAAACTCCAGCATATGTAACTTAAGAACATTATGCTATAACCTAGATGTTCTCTTAATCTTTTGCAGATGCACCCCACAGATTAAACTTGACATTTTCAAAAAGTCCTTCTTCATGATATTCAAAATATCTTGTCTGTACAGTGTAGGCCCTAAAAATCTGACCTGAAAGAAAATTCCCTACTGTGTTAACTATGTTACGCTTAATATTAACCTATTGCAAAGTGAAAGGACGATACCTGTAGGCATTTTAGTTTGAGGGCACCATTTAAGCTCACTTCCAAAAGCTGTGCTTGAAGTCTGAACTTTCATCCCTAAAATGATTTTAGAGTTTTTATAAAATGCCAGGTTAGTAGGGCTGCATTCTTAGTATTACAGTTCCAGCACCTAGGGCTAGATTAGAGCCATAATTAGGATTCCTTAAGCAAAGGAGAAATTGTCAATCGTAGCACACCTCGTCAGAGAATAGGCTTCCACTCACCTGAGTTATTCTGAACTGCTGCTTTATTCTGCTCCTCAATCTCTTTTTTTTTGCTTTGCACAGAGTACTGGCATGTCTTTTTCCATCATCTCTCTGGTTTTGTCCCCTTGCTATCCACTTATGGAAAGAGCTGAAATAAGCACATGGACTGCTTTTCCTTCTCCACGCACTCTGAACCAGTCTGAGCCTGCAAATAAGATGATCTTCGATTGTTTGAGGAATGGTATTGCTGAGCTCAGTAGCTGGTAATGCTAGTCTTCAGCATTTTTGGTCTCTGCAAGCCACATTAAAATCTGACTGATTTTATGAATGCTTATATCCTACTATCAGTCAGGATTTTTGCCTTAAACATTAAATATTTGTTAGCTGAATAAGAATTTTACTTGCCTCCTCAGCTGCATAATATAATTTTCATTATTTACTATGATATCAACTTTCTAGTTGTCCTAAGGAATTGCACTTAAGAAAACTAAACATTGCAGTTATTAAACTATGGGCTTTACATCATAATAATCCAGCAAAAAAGAACCGAATTCAACTAATAGTGTGGTTGTGCCGCAAGGGAAAAACAATCTGTAGCAAGACATCAAATTGGTTTCAGGAAAAAAGCTGAAGAGCCCACGCCAAAGAATGCTGCTGCTGTGTTGTGTTTGCATTTCTGTGATGAGATTTACATAACTCAACATGACATTATATTGGCTAAGACACAAATCTAGTCTTTAATCCAACAAGACGCACAGAGCTTGCTGTGTTGTGTCACCAAGATCCCCTCTGCCAGGCTTCTGTATCTTGCCCAGCCAAGTACAATCTTTATGCATATTTATCCATTTAATACTTGCTGCATGTTACCTGCTGCCTGCATGCCCACGAAGTTACAGTATGCAGATATAAAACGCTCTCCTTTCAGACAAGTTATTTGCCATTGATACATAAGCGCCAAAATGGCAACTGCAATTCTATTTACATAGTGAATGAAAGTACGCCTTTCCTTTATCGGATCATCATTGCCCCCTTAATCTTTCTTCCTTCTGTCATTCCCTTCATATTTACTGGCACTTAATGAGTTTTTAGCAAGAACACTGTTGGAATCACAATCTGTCCATTAGGCATACCACCAAAGATGTATTTTTGCAAGACGTTAATGAAGAACGCCAATGCAAATCCGTGCTTGAGACAGAGTTCCAGTTCTGTAGGCTGGGTAACAATTTTGAAAGAAAATACTTGGTATTTACTTAGACTGCTTGAATTTTGCCTAAGACTTCACTTCACAATTACTGTTGCAGTCCTTCACTGGTTCTTTGCCAAAACCAAAAATCAGCTCGACCTGAGGAAAAGTAGATGCACAAATTTGTTTCTAAGCTTATGAATGCTATGAATAGCACTATCAATAATACCATTAGGCTGGTCAGTGCCAGTTTACAATCAACACAGGAGCAAGAGAGTCTAGTGTTTAATCCTAAAATTGCATCTGCATTCAAGTTTTGCCTTTTATAGACACAATTATCATTTAAAATGACAGTGCGATAGAGATGTTTCCTATGACTCTGAGCGCATGAAATACTTACGAACTGTCCACAAAGACAACAAGCAACCTTGACTTAAATGGGTAATGGCAGTTCATTCTCAGTTCTTCCACTGGAGATTCTTTAAAAATTATCCCTCATTTTGCCTGATAATATCGTCTCTCATCCCTTCACCCCATACACATATTTCTGTGGATGCTGTTGGCTGTTTTGTTCTAAGACTGCTTTTTAGATTACAAAAACTCACTTGCCTTCCATGCTATGTTACTTTACTCATAAATTTGAATGTTTGCTATTTTCAGTCCCACAAAATTACCTGAACTACTTCTTCAATCCATCAAATTCTGTTATGTCTATATAGACCATCTTCACTCTCTGTTTCTCATTCACAGTTTATGATCCTGCTGATTTTGAGACAGTTCCTTTGTTTTGCTTTCTTTAGAAACCCATCTTCAGTTTTTAGGGCAAATCTCACAGTCAGAAAATCCTTTCCCATCTCATACATTCATACCTTTCTCTTTAAAGTGGATGCTCTTTCAGCTGCTATCTGAAATTCCTAGAGCTTAACTGAATTGAAAACTGCAGAGAATACAGTGCTTGAGACTTCGTCCACTTCCTTGCCCAAGAAATTCTCTCAGGAGATTCTCAATTGGCACTGTCGTTTCGTCATGTAGATCCGAATGGTCTAGCGATCCTAGAGTGGAAAATACAAAACTACATTATGAAAAACAAAGCGGTATCCAAAAATCACCAGTATAATCCATTCTTAAAACTATCTTGCTTACATTTTTTTCCAACTTTTCTACATAGAGTTCCCTGTTCAGTCTATTTTGAGGCAACAGCTGGTTGTTGACTAGGCAAAATTAGATAACCTGCAAGAAATGCACCATTTTCCTGTGCATTTATGGGTTCAGTTCAGCTCAGTTGTGGAAAACCCTTAAAAACTTCCCTCTGCTATTGGGTAAAGGTTGACATCAGTTGGAGAACTCCAGCTACCACTGCTTGGATTTAAATTGCTCTGGTTAACAGATTCATTCTCAGTAAAGATTTGTCCGTTAAGGGATCGCTTCTCCATATGCTCTGTCAAACTCCAAGTCTGTCAGAGCATGGTATAGATTTCCACTCTCACACACTTTTCTCATCTTTGGAACCCTGCTGCCTTTAGACATAACCTTTTTTTCTGTAGGAATAAAAAGAGAGGTATGTATTATTAGATTTTATTTCTGTACTCAAATGCTTTTAAGAAGAGGCAAATTTAAGTAACAGAGTGTTTGAAAACTTAGAAACATCCAAGAATCTCTAGGAAGCAAAGACGTAACACAAACTGGAACTTACTCTAAAGAAATAGCATTATGCTGTTACAAACTGCATGAAATGCACTACAAAGCTACAGTAAAGAAAATTAAAAACCCCAAACTCATGGTCTTACTAACATGTGTCACCACAGAGTATCCCAGGAACTATACCTTCATAGTATTTAGTATATCTTCACTCTAAACCACCATCTGTTACGATCTGTAAAACTGCATTAGTTGTGTGAGGTGAAAGGGTGTTCCTAAAGTTAGAAAATTAATTTGAATATAGGAGTTGTGATAATAAAAATGTATATTTAAAGTATTGTATTAGTTTATAAGCAAAATAATCCTATTAGCTGGAAAGATTCTAAGGTGGCTTTTGGTCATTGCAGTAACTCTTGGTTCAGGAGTTTCTCAGCAATGACCTGATGACAACTCACTGACACTTCCATAACGTGGAACTCTAGCCTTCTCTCAGACAATCGCAAGTGCAAATACACTTATATTTCAGTAGATCCAGTTTCCAAATGCACCATTCAAAAGCTCATTGTTTTTTGATAAATCCATAGACAAAGCGACTTACTAAAAAAATAACATTCAAAACGTAACTTCAATCTGTAACAAGTTCTACCTAATATATCTACTTACCTGTACACTTCCCATGAAATGACTGATGAAAACAACCAAAAACCTAAGAATATAGATGGAAATCTATCTGTCAGCAGGACATTTCTTGCTCCTTGCTGCGTACGATTATCGTCTTGGTCATATCACACTCAAAAAGTTTGTTTGTCTTTTTAGAGCTGGCATAAAGAACTATTTAATTAGTAGGAAACTCTGCAAGAGTTTAACATTTTTTACTGTTTCAGTCAATGCAAGTGTGCGACGTCCTAAGTGCTGCTTTCATTGGTGGGCTTGGAAAAAAAAACCCGTAACTATTACGGTTTATACAGTCGTGCACTAAAAAGATAAGGAAGCAAAGGGGGACTACTAACATTTGGAATTAATTTGGAATTAGAGTTGTCATAAGGAGTGTGCTTTTAGAAATGAAAGCTCTGGTTGATGGAAACATTTTTCTGTCTGGGAAAACAGTATTTCAGCCTTTGGACTGGTTAAACTACTTTCAGAAAAAAAAAAAAAGAAAAGAAATACAAATAAACCACATACAGCCAAATGTTCAGCAAACAAAGCTTTCAAGAGGGGTGTGGCTGAAACAGCATGGAAAGTGTGTCACCTAAGAGTCAGCATCTGCCACTATTACTCACTCTGAACAATAACACTGGGTTTTTATCTAAAATTTGTTCGACATTAGGAATGTTTGGGCCATGTCACATTCAAAGCAATCAACTAGCCAAACAGAACAAACTGAGGTGCATCTCAGCACTTTACAGTAACATTCTCCGCACTAACAAAAGCTTCATCAACTTCCAAAACTACTTTTGTTGTGTCTGCAATTGACCCTTTATAGGACAGAGTATACACCTATGTACATGTGACTCTGGAAAAAAAAGACTTCTTTCTTAGAACTTTTCTGAGACATTTGAATTTTGCCAGAAAACTTTAATGACAGGAGCTTTCTTAGGTAGAATCCTGAATCAAAATTGGAGAATAACTGAGCAATCACAAATAGTTTGACCACGAGAGTATTTCCCTTGCATGAGAGGCTGACATGAAATTTTTGTAAGCCAAGGGTAATCTCTCAGGCTTGACGTACTCTTACAGTCAAGACTATACTATCAATGTTTTCACTGTTTGGAAATTTCCCACTTCTGCCATTTTCAGAGAAGATGGAAGGAGATTTACCATTCAAGTCACTACTGAATGGAATACATATATCTGCATATGTATATGTGTATATATTTGTATATGTACATTTGCACATAGATGTATATGCCTATATTTATGACTCTAGTAAAAAGGTCGCTATAGAAGCAGTATTTTCCTCAGCAATCTTTTTCTAAAAACTCCAAACCTAAGCAGAATCATGACAGAAATCAGAGAGCTGACTATGAAAATCAATATAAATGTTTGCAAGGCCTGTCTGAGTTACAGGTACTAGAAGCTGGCAAAGAATTTGATATTAATAGAAATATATTTAACCAGAGAATGTCCAAAGATAACTAAGAAATGAAGATGTTTTGAGTCTTTTCATCAGTGAGATCCAATACTGAGGGAGCTTTTCTATGGGTAATATTCACAACAGATCAAACTTGTGAACAGCTGCTGGAGAAAATAGATTATTAATGCTATGCTGGGAAAGAACCAAGTCTTGCAATCTGTGCAGCAACCAAATGCAATAAAACCTGTACATCTGATTTTAGATGAAATATTCGTCTAAAATGTTTACAATTGCAGTACAGCCTTTATTCAATATTTCTTTCATTGCTACAACTTTGTAGAAACAACTTTTGAGCAGTGGGTAAGCTTCCAAAATAAAATAAATGACAGAGTAAGAGAGACAATTTATAACGCATAATAGATGGAAGAACAGGTGCATCAGAAAGTTTTATACTTTAGGACAGATTGTAAAACTGAGAGATTTGGATGTGACTGGGTTACAAAGTCTAAGCAGAGGTAATGCAAGGAAACAGAAGTAAAGCAAACCGTTCTCTATTTGATAAGTAGTATTGCTCTGACTTGAAATATTAGATACCATTTCAAAACATTTGGGTGGGAAGGTGGACGTGACAAACTAAATACAGGGAAACTTCCATTGCTTACTAATTTTACTCCTGCTTCTGTGCTTGATTTTGTTAATATTGCTCACGTTATATTATGAACAATTATACCTCTAAATACACTTATACCAAGTAAACAAAGCTTCCTTGGACTTAAAGTACCTGATTGAAAAGATGTTATCTCATTAACCCAGCCAAAAGCTAAGCTCTGGCAACAACTTAGTAATTGATATACAGTTATTGCAAATCGCTAACACTTGAAACCAGCCCAAACCAATCCAAGTATCTTCGAGATCTTCATCTTCTGGAACTTTTCTGTTACAACCCTTTTAAAACATCCATCTACTTCCTAGTGCCTATTTTTTGATTCTCAGTAGATTTACTGTCTTAGCCAGGTAACTCAGGAGGTTCAGAGCAGTGCAGGAATGGCCGTCACAAAACCAGAATTGTGAGCTCAACAGGGTAGGACCTAAATATTCAGCAATAGCAGAGTAATTTTCAAGGAAAATAAAACGCATTCACAT
>VWZK01012070.1:0-20773 GCA_013396935.1 Baryphthengus martii
GCCGGGCCTGGCTCCACATGCTCTGCACATCCATCGCCATCCGAGAGCTGGTTTTCTATATGCTTGTATATCCCTCTGCCCTTCATATGCCTTTTCCCTGTTTATCTCTGTTACCTATTAAATTTTGTTCATAGTCTTAACTTCCCATTTCATGTGAGCCACTTCCTCCCTCATTCCCCTTTGTATCCTCCCCTGGGAGGGAAGAGAGGGGGAGAGAGGACAGATAGATAGGAATCCTGCTCTGCGGGGCTTGCCCTGAGCCTTAAACAGAGACACACAGCCAGGACTTCACTCAAAATTCAATTCACACAGTCCAACCCACCGCTGAAATTTCCTCAACATTACACAGAAGAGGAGGAAAACATGCCAGACAGATCTGCCATTCCAATGCTAACGATTTCATGCCCGAAGAGACACCTTTGCGCTGCTAAAGCCAATGGAAACGAGGGCTGTATAAAATCTGTGCAACACAGAGAGCTGAGCGGTGTCCACCAAAAATATCATACCCGGGAAAAAATTGAAGGTTTTCTACAGACTTAACCCCCACAGCAACCTCCTCAATCAATCAAGCCAATTCCCACCCTGTAGAGAAAAACATAACAATTTGTTTTGATAGTACTTCGCAGAGACCTGGATTCAGAGCTGACATCCATCAGCACCCAAGACAGATGAACCGACAGCACGAAATCAACCTCAGACCGAGTCATCAAGGGCTTGCTTAGGCATCCAGGGTAGTCAAGTCATGTGTTTTCCAATTAGAAGAATTTCATTAGAAATATTTTCACACCAAAAGGTATGTCTGGTGAACAAAAAAGAAATATTTTGTAACATTAAGCCAAGCCCATCTCAAGAGAAAAGAACATACATCCCAATACCCCAAAGAACTGATTAACCTGCAGTTTTCACTGAAGTCAACAGAAACCACTGGGTGTGCGTTTGGAAACGGGACTGCTCCTTTAGGCTCCTACATCCACCGACTGTTTATTTGCACACATTATTGAGGTTACTTTGCATTGCTCTTTCTAAGTGGCTCAGATCGAGCAGCTTTGCAGAGTTTTGCTTGCCTACTGTCAAGGCCCCGCCAGGTGCCCATGCTCAGACAGCCTCTTTGCTGCCCTGTGCCCCATCTTTGCAGGACCACAGCTTAGTGGGTGGTGTTCAGTGATGGACAAGCAATTGGGCAAGTGACAGCCTTGGAAAACTTCAGTGCAAGGGCTGGTCTCCACAGAGCGAGAGCAGAAGCAAAACACAAGCGCCATTTGAAATATCCAAGACATCTGCAAGGCCTGGTGGGATGTGCTGGAGACACGGATCTGTTTTCCCAAATGCTTCTGCTTTGGGAAGCATAGATGACAGACAGGCATGCTAGCAAGGGAGGATAAAGCCACCTTTTTACCTTCTTGGCAGGTGACCCATTAGAGACCTTTCTAGGTGACGTTTGAGAGAAGAAATGGCAAGTTGCCTTGGGATGAACTCAGCTCTCATGCTCCAGACCACCAGCAAAAAGGCTGGGGAGGACCCTTGCGTGCAGCATCTGTGGCCAAAGCAGACATGTGCACCATGGGAAGGGATGGAGGGAGAGACGCCCGCTCCCTGCAGAAAAGCAAACAGGAGAGCACAGCTACGGGTGTGAGAGGCCAATTGCAAAAGGGTAAATATTTATCCAAAAGAATTTTAGAAAGAAGGAAACATTTTTCATTTGGTTGTAAGTCTTTCAGGAAATTATTCATTTTTCCAATGAAAACATTTTCTTTAAATTCAAAACAACTGTTTTTCTCCAGCTTTTGTTTACAAAAGAAGGAAGAGTTTCAGCTCTGCCCTTTTTCATCCGTCCACCACAAAATGTCAAGCGAGCCTCCTGCCTTGGGTTGAGCAGTCAGTTTTTGGAAAGAAAGAAAGAGAAAAAAAAAAAAGTGTTGTGAGGCTTTGCTGAGTACCTGTAGCTGCTGCTGCAGAGAGGAGAGCAGAGCCATCCCGCTCCTCTCCACCTCTTGGAGATGGGTGTGAGGTTATTGGTAATGAGCTCGTTAGAGCCAAAGGCTGACTGTGAGAAAAGCAAAGGGAAAAAACGATTCACCTCTTCAAGAATCATTTAAGCAGTCCTAGACAGAAAAGGAGCATCTTCTGTCTCTAGGTCACTTCTACTTTTTCCACCTTCATACTTTTTATGTAAGACAGATGCCTCTTGCAGGTCCCAGTCACATGGAGTCTGTATGCAATGAGTGAACACTTTCCAGTCCACAAAACCACTGTCCTGTCGTTTCACAGCAGTGTTGCCAGCATCCCTAGGAAGCCACAAAAAATTTCACAGGCCTTGTGCTAAGACTGAGGGCTGGTAACTCGGTCTATCGCTAAGACCATCTTCCCAAGAAGTTTGTTTCTCAGAGGTGACATCTGCCCCTGTCTTCCATTGGGACTCAAACCAAGAGGTGTTACATCTGGCTTCACAGATTATCTCATCTGCTGTGGTAATAACACGATCAGTCAGGCAAACTATTTGGTTGTAATTTAAATCTTATGAATGTTGAAACAAAACAAACTTAAATATAAATCATGGGCCATGGACACAGGAATTATCCTTGAGCTTGTAGGCCACCTTTTGTGTCTGGGAAAATTAACAGTGTCGTAATGTGCTACCAAATTAAGAACATATGGTAAATCCATCCAAATATAAGAATGGATGTGCCTGTGTGGGAAAGAAGTGTTAGCCCACCAGCAAGCACGAGTTGTTACAAACCAGTAGGAGATAGCACACTGCTTCCAGGAGCAGCTGGAGAAACAAGAGGCACACACAGCTATGACTGAAGCTAACAATGAGGGGGAAAAGACAAAAATATGGTATACGAACAGCTTGCTGCCCCTAACTTCTTCCTGTGACCCACCCTCTGGAGCACCCAATGCAGCTTGGCTTACCCGAATTGACAGCAAAGAGACTCTCTTCCACATCTTCAGCCACAAATGCTGGTCTGGTAAACCCAGGTTCTCCCACATATTCCCACTGTCCTCCTGGTGCAGGCACCAGCCCTTTGGCAGGCACCATGGACATGGACAAAACTAGGTGAAAATAACCAGGGCAGAAAGAAGAGGCTGTTTTTCAGCTGCTTCAACTCCATAATCTGACTCATCATCTAAACAACAAAGCTGCTGCAAGGTGGACAGCAGGAACATGCATGCCAGAGTGGGGAGAGGAGAAGACTTCAGTCTGCTTAAAGGAACTGGGAAACCACAGCTGAGCTAGACCCTACCTGGGACAGTTCTCAGTGGCCATCTGCTTCGCATAGAGCTCCATGCTGCCATTTTCTTTGTGATTTCTGTCACCTAACCACATGTCTATACCCAACGCAGCTCCACAGCAACTAACTTTGGAAAAAACCAAGCTGGAAAAACGAACTCCTGCAACATGGCATGGTCTTTGCACACTGCAGAACAGCAAAGCTAGCAACTGTCCTGTTGTCTGTGCAGATGTAGGCAGCTGGCTGATGTGCTTCGAAAGAGCTCATATGCACACAGCTCTTCAAGGCTTTCAACTGCAGCCCTCACCATTTAGTTTGTCCCTTTCAGCCACGTTCCCCTGCACTTGTTCTTTGCAACCATCTGAGAGTGGCCGACAAACTTAATGTGTGTGCTTCAAAAGAGCCTACAGCTCCTCTGTCTGGGGGCTAATGCCTTTCATGTCAGGGCAGAGGAACAAAAGTGGGGCAGAGGAACACCAAAGACACCAGCGTGTCACTCCTGTGGTTCACAGAGGAAGCCCCAGTTCCCATGTCTTTCACAGGAGCTGACGCTTTACTTAACACGTCTCCCCAGACGACATTGTTGCCCTTCACTGGTGGTCTCCTGTGGCAAGACCACCCTACGTGTGGGCTTTAGAGAGAAGCCTCATCCTTTTCAAGATAAAAATCTGCCAGAAAGAGAGTTCACTTCAGTACAAGTTACATCTGATTATCCAAAACACATCACAGTCTCCCGGCTGCTTCCTTGGCACTGCGACACGCACTTCCAGCACCCTCCAAAAACCAGCCCTTTCGTCTTGGATAAGGAGTTGGCCACAGAAGCAACCACCTCCACACAAGATTGCTGTAATTCCCAGGCTCTGAAATCCCCAGGATATTCACTTGCCAGCTCTCACCACTATTTTGATCTTCGCAGCCTCAGTGAAGATGAACTAGGGGAAGACGATGGGTGTTGCAAGCCAGACGAGTGTTGCTCTGCTCACAGAGGCAGTGGGTACTTTCCTAATGTCCTTGACTTATGGTGAGCAACTCCCCCTCCCCTTGAACCCTTCTGGTCCTTCGCTGTGTGGTGAAGTCCAAGAAAAATACCGAGGGGATTTTGGGGGATTCAGTTTTGTTGCTTAGCATCATGTGAGGAGCTCCCGTTGCCGCAACCTCGTGTAGCAGCTGCCTTTAGAAATCCCCTAAGGGTGACCACTTGCTTGCGCGGGCAGTGGGCTGGCAGCAGATCCACGCCAAGCTGAGGCCTCCAGCCTGAGCATTTCTCCTGGTGTACACCCCAGCACCTCCTAGATTGGACTTATTCAAGCACCCAACGAATCACTTTTCCAAGTCAACAATGCAACCAAATCATCCTGGCTCCTGGTCCCTCTGCTCTGTTTCTTACCCTAAATGCATCATATTCATTAGCTTAATTTAGTCCTGCAGGCTGCTTAGGGCTTTTTGCACCTTTGCACAGATACTACACTAGGTGTACAGACCTTTGCCTGCATTATAGTCAACAACTTCAGTCTTCTCCTTTTCTAAGCCCTACAGAAAAGCGCAAGCGCTTGCCAAAGACAAATTGGTTTTATTCTCTTCCCTCCCCCTACAAGGAGGTGAGAAGGATATTGCAATAGGTGTTGTACTCCCCACCTACATTTTTTTCTCACTGCCAAACACATTGCATCAGGAACAATTAGAAGAATTTTCTTTGTGTGGGCCCTTAGAGTACACATAACATGCAGAAACTTTTTTCATCTTAAAAAACCAAACAAACCAAAAACCACCTCCCGCACGATCTTCGGACTAGCTTTCAGGGAACTGATTCAGCTGATAAGGTGAGGAACCCCACTTATGGGATAGCTACAGCAGAGCTGATCTCCCAACCTCAAGAAGGCAGAAAAGGATGCTCAGGGGCTGGTTTTTCCACCAAGGAGACAAAGATACAAGGAGAAAGAGCTTTTTGACAGTTACAGCTGCACACACTCACCACAGAAGGAAACTGTGGAAAATACAGCCTAGGTCTGCAACAACTTCTGCCTCTACAAATATTGGAGCACCTTCCCAGGAAGCAGGGCCCTACAACTCAATGTGATAAACTGGCACAGCAAGAATGAAACCAGATTGACATTAATCAAACACCCGACAGGAACCACAACATCCATTGCCATTGTTGAATGCAGAAGCACAAAGTCAGCAGACATCGGCGTGAGAGCCCAGCTAAGATCAGTGCGTCGAGCTTATCAGGCAAACTGAAAGCAGAAAGTGACAGTTTAAATCCAGACATTCGGGCAGGTGTAGGCAGGGCCCTTTCGAAGCAACACGTTTGGCTAGAAGACATGCTTCCTCTGTGAGCTGAGCTTGGGATGCATCACCTGGAGAAAGAAGAGCACACACAAAACCTTCTGGAAACAGTTGCAGCAGATATTTCAAACCACAGCTTAATCTTGTTCCAAGTAGTCCTTCTTTAATGGTGGTTGTACTCAGCCCTGTCCTGCACACCTATATAGACCATACATTAGCTCCCCCTGCTACCCTGTCCACATACCGCAGGACTTCACAGGAGTTTCAGTTACGAGTAGCTGAACTGCAAGTTCATACTCTTGGGGTCTAACTGGAGTCAGGAAGTCCAGCGGCATGGGATGTGTGAAATCTTTGTTCCAGAGCTTCGGCTGCGATGAGGTGGAGCTGAGCTAGGCAGAAGCCCTCGCACGTGCCTCCACCTCCAGCCCCTCCACAGTAGCCTTCATCCTCAAGCTGCTGTGCCTGACCTAGACCTTGCCAAGGGCCCTCTGGGGTCCCAGCTTCTTCAGTTCCACCATGCCCCTCACCCAGCACTGCTGGCAGCAGCAGCAGCAGTGGCGGTGGCTCCAGCGAGCAGCAGACACCCATCCATCACAGCGGGTTATCGCTTTCTCCTCTCCTCTGATGCAAAGTAAAACACTCCCCACCTTACTGCCAGCAATCCTAACCACATCACAAACACAGAGGAATCTACAGAAGTATTTAAAACATCTGGATGTTGTGCCACCATGGCAATTAAATCCACGCTCACTTTCTCACACAGTGCCTGGAGGAAAACTGACTGCACAGCAGGGCAGAGGAGGACATGCTGTGGTAATCTTGGCTTCCTTGTAGCCCAGCTCCGTGTTGCAACATCTGAAACCATTCTCAGAAGGCAGGTCTTGTCCTAGGAGCCCGGTCCACCCTCTCTGGGGTGGGATCCCTCTGTCTGGAGAACAAGCCATGACAGAAATGGTCCTTTTGGAGCCGAGGTGGAGCAGTGCCTGAGCCGGGCTGGGGAAGGGGAACGTCCTCCTGGGCACCACCAGCAGGTTGGTGCTTTAAGAGGGCCGTGGCACACCAGGGTCCTCTCCACTGCCTGGCTGAGCCCTCTGCTCCAGACCTGTGGTTGCTGCCTCGAGGAGGCAAGGGGAGACATCCCACCCTGGGCGAGTGAGGACACTGGTGCAGCTGAGGTACTCACAAGCGCTCTCCTTGCAGCCTGCCAGAACAGGTCCATCAGCTCCTCCCTTCCTTGTGTACATCACAGAGCTAGGCTCTCCCAGCTGGCCTGCCTGGGGCCAGGGGGTACTTAGGTGCCAATGGCACCCCACATGGAAAGTTTCTCATGGATCTTGTTTCCATCAGAAAAAAAAGAGAGTTTGCCACAGTGGGACCACGCTGTTGCAGTGCCTCGGCTTTGGCAGCATCTTAGAGGGTATGAGACGGGTTTGCACCAGCCCTCTGGGCAGCCCAGGTGTGCTGACCAGGTCCCTGCTGCCTGCGCTGCCTGTAAGCACAGCGTGCCTGGCCCCAGGAGACAACTGGGCTGTCTGATGCCCAGACTTCCCAACTCACATGCTGCAGGCTCCTGCCTTGAACCGGCTCCAAAAAATCCACATGGAAATTCCCCATCACCACCACCACCAATACCCACTTTTATTTTCTGCTTCCGAAACAGAACAGAAAAGAAACTGCAAAAAGGACATTTAATTAACCATGTTTCGATGTCCAATCTTTTCTATCACCAGCACCAAATTTCAAGTGAGGGAGTCAAGAGAATGCCAGGGAAGCGATTCCTGCCACAGGGCCGCACTGACACCCCCCCAGCACACTTGCTGCCTGTTACCCGTGAAGAAAATGCCAGGTCAGCATCCAAACATAGCTCTAGGACCACCTCCAGCAGCTTCCTCACCTCTGCTGCTTCTCCTTCTGGTCCATGATTACCTCCCAGTCTCCCACCCTTAAGCTCCCATTGCTTTCCATGCCTTTGGGCAAGGCCCATACGCTTTCGATTATCTTTGCAGTAGAAGCTTCTAGTTTATTTGCAGCCCACAAATACCTTTTTGTATTTGGTAGAAATATGCTCTTTGCAGCACGAGTAAGCTTGGCTTTACGTGGATGTGTGGTGCCTAATAAAACAGGGCCCTGCTTACTCGCTGGCATTCCTAGAAGTCCGTTCAATAGAAATAAAGAACAATCGGGCAACTTGGCTACCCGGCTACAGGCTGCTGGCCAGTTTACAAATCAGTACCCAACTAGATGAGACTAAAATCCTCCTCCTGGGTTCAGCTGGATAAACTAATTTTTACAAATACTGTATTTTCTGGGAAAATGTCATTTCAGATGGATTGACAAGAATTGCAAGTTCAGGTCAAGAGAAGCAAATATTTCCAGCTGAAAACAAAACAAAACAAAACAAAACAAAAAAAAACAGAGCAGGAAAAAAAATTATAGCACTGGAAATGTTTAGTGTAGCAAAATCCAAAATTATTTGTTCCAGAATGGTCAAATGGAAACTTTTTTACTTTTTCACTTCAAGGTGGAAATTTTCATTTAAAGATCGACCTACATTTCTAAAAGGAAGATACGTAATAACAGGAGTAAAGAGACTCTGTATCACATACAGCATTTCAAGTTAATAAGAAATATTTGAATTTCTTTTTTTTTTTTTCTAGGGGAAAAAAGATCTGATCTTCTCTGCCTTGAATCAGCACTTCTCCCAAAAACATTCACCTTAGCCACTGAGCAAAAACATCATCACCTCTCCACTGGGTTCTGAAAACACTAAGAACAGCTCGTAGCACATCTTCAAGGTTAAGTACTTTTGGTGTGGACAACCAGGAGAACAGAGAAATGACTTGGTATGTTCAGGAACACAGGATGGGCAGGGAGAGTCAGAAGTAAACTCGAGGTCTTTCGATCTGCATTTTCCTGTCAATAATACAGTAAGTAAGTGTGGCTGTCACTGACTGGGATGCTTTTTTTCCCTGCTAAATGATCACTTAACTCTCTTCCCAGGGTCCATTCAAGGAATGTTTTAGAGTCTCAGCATTATCAACATGGTGGGAAAATTAAATACGGAGAGATTTTTGAGCTGCGTTTACATAATAAGCAGCCTGCAAATTTGAGGCGCCTGTGTTTTTGGCTGCCTGACTTCAGATACCCTCAGCTTGATTTGCATGAGTATTATGCACCCAGAACTCCTACTGAGATCAAAAAAACAACTCAGTGCCTCTGCAAAAATAGGTTGCTGGCATCCAAAAACAGAGGCAAGCAAACTCAGCACATTTTTCCAAACACTGGGTCCGCACCCTCATCTGAGGTGGCCACTGAGTCGAACGCAGAGTTCAGCCTAAAAAGTTCCTAGCAGAATCCAACCCAATTTCTACCTCTACAAAAATCCAGCAAAACTCCTCTTACCATTTTGAAGGCTGTCTGTTGTCCTGTGCTCTCTGCTTTCTTTTAATCGTCCTGATTTAAGGCATTTCTTGGAGATCCGAGAAGAAGTAAAATTGCTCCACACTCACTATGGGCCACCTTTATGTGCATGCACGTACATAAGCACAAAAGCAGTTGGCTTAGAGCAAACACCACAAGGCTTTGCCAATGAGTAAATACACACTCAAGTTGAACAAGAAGCCCATTTTCTCCATGGGCTTTCACCATGTTGTGAGGTGGGTGCTGACCACGCTCAAGCCCCCTCCATCAGAAAGCCACAGCAAATGGAGGTGAATGTAGATAACGTGTCATCTGTGTGTGGTCAAAAGACAAAAGAAAGAATTTGGCAACACTTCCTGCTTTTCTGGGAGCAAGGTGGACTCCAGAACATTCTGCACCAACTGTCTGCAACATCTACCTGTGGGGGTTTGCTTGTTGGGTGTTGTGTTTTTTCCAAGTGGATGGAGGTGTCTGTATTTGGCTCAGAGAAGGAGCACACATCGCCAGAGTTTGGAAAGGGCAGTGTCATGCCCAGGTAGTTAGTCTAACAACAACTGGGCTCCGTTCAGTTGTGGCAGGACTGCTAGGTGGTTGCTTTCATGTGTTTTTCATTTCATGTTCATCACCCTGGCATTCAAGCAGTTTGCGTCTTGGTTTGGTAAAGGTTTAACCACAAGAGCTCTCTCCTTACAAGGAGGGGGAAGGGGGAGAGGCTGAGTGCTTTGCAGAGGGTGCGGTACAGAAATGAGCTGAGGCAGATTTCATCTAGCCTTGTTTTTGACTCTGATCTTCATCAAACACAACTTGATAGGCAGGCAAATCTGCTGCAGCCTGTGGAAAGGCAGCAGCAGGGTCATCACACCAGGATGATGGTGCCTGGTTAAACTGCACCAGGCTCGGCTCCAGCTGTAAGTGCTCATGATGGTGCGGAGGGACCGTTTCTGAAGATGCTCAGCAGCTTTGCACTCTTCGTCACAGGCGCAGTGTTAAAAGCCGCACTTCACTGTGAAAGAGGAATGACAGACAAGAAAGTCAGGAGAGGCTGTTAAGAAAAGATATCTAATCATTTATAAAAAGCAGCTTAACCCAGGTGGCCATAGGTACTGTGACAATCTGTTCTGGGCATGAATTGTATTTCCTGCGAGTTCTTTCACTTAATGTCAGTCTGTGTTTCAAATCAGCTTTGACACAACCTCAGTGACAAAGGCTTTGAAGTCTGAACTAAATGTGCTGCAGAGATCATTATTCATAACCATGCAGACAGAGAGGGAATATTTTCCTTTTGAAAGGTCCTGCCAAACCTGTCCTGTGCTTTGTTTGCTTTCAGAGGCACCATGGTCATTCTTTGGGAGGAAGGAGGATGGAGGAAAGAAAGGGTGATAACAGTCTGGCAGGGAACAGCCTTCAACAATCACTGATGAAAAATTCACTAATTAAGATAGTACAAGAACCATCCCAGCTGGAAACTGCTGCTTCACGTGAACTCCATCTAAAGGACCTTTGCACAGAACCTTTCTCAGGGAGCAGTTTGGGGGCCAACTCTGTGACAACTTGATCTGCATCTCTTTTACTGAAAGTTAAGCTGCTGTACTTTGTAGGTCAATGGTTCTATTTACAGTGACAAGGTGCAACTCAAACAGCAAGTGTTTATATACTTGGAGAGCACAAATCCAAATCAGTCCCCAGGGAGAGCAGTAATCATCTAGGATTTTACAGTACAGGGATTGGTGGGGTTGGGGCTACATATGTACATCTCCAGAACAGCTTTGAAGATACATGATTTTTTACATCAGAGTGAAGAGAACGAGTTTCAGCTAAACTTCTGTGTACTAGTCATTTCAAATGCCTCAGGGCTCAACCTGCTCCTGCTAAAGTCCCTGGAAAGACTCCAAGGCAGCAAGCTGAGACCCTTGCTCTCTGTGTCTACTTTTCCTTTAGTGCCTTTCCTGTGTTCATTTGTCCTCCCCCCTCTCTCCTCTCCTCTCCTCTCCTCTCCTCTCCTCTCCTCTCCTCTCCTCTCCTCTCCTCTCCTCTCCTCTCCTCTCCTCTCCTCTCCTCTCCTCTCCTCTCCTCTCCTCTCCTCTCCTCTCCTCTCCTCTCCTCTCCTCTCCTCTCCTCTCCTCTCCTCTCCTCTCCTCTCCTCTCCTCTCCTCTCCTCTCCTCTCCTCTCCTCTCCTCTCCTCTCCTCTCCTCTCCTCTCCTCTCCTCTCCTCTCCTCTCCTCTCCTCTCCTCTCCTCTCCTCTCCTCTCCTCTCCTCTCCTCTCCTCTCCTCTCCTCTCCTCTCCTCTCCTCTCCTCTCCTCTCCTCTCCTCTCCTCTCCTCTCCTCTCCTCTCCTCTCCTCTCCTCTCCTCTCCTCTCCTCTCCTCTCCTCTCCTCTCCTCTCCTCTCCTCTCCCTCTCCTCTCCTCACAATGGCTTCTACCTGCCTCTCCACTTAGAAACACTTTCCTGATAAACATCATATTGCCTCCTGTTGCTCTCTTCTCCCCTTTTTTTTCAGTGTCTCTTCTGTATTTATCTTTCCTCCACTTCCACCTCTGAAGTTCATCTGTGCACTCTTCCCACTACTTCATCTCATCTCCTGTTTAACTTTTCCTATCCACATCACCCCAGTTTCCTCATCCTCATCTCCTACGAGTTTCTCGTCAACTTGACCCCTTCATATCAGCACCCGCCTTTCTTTCTCAGCTACACACATAATTCCCCAACACTTTCTTTCTCAGAGAAGGAGCTGGACATAAAGAAGGAGCCTCAGGGATATATTTTTATTACCCAAGTTGGATAAATAAGCTCCATGTGCAGTCAGTGGAAAAGTGTAGGACAACTTAGGAGGTTTATTAGATGTTGTCTTCCTTTATTGACTCTGTAGGAAGCCTAACTCACTCCACCTAATTTAGGAGCCTGAAATTAATGAAGCCACATGAATACCCTCTGCACAATCCCACTTTTGTTTAGGTCCATGTGAAGGAGAGTGGGAAGGACAAGGTATCAATAACACAAGAAAGCTGTTTGCCAATGATGAGGCAGGCTCTGCTCCTGGTATACCTGGCAGGCACCAGTAGGGCATGGAGATTGGCAGCTTTTCAGAGAAATAAAGGAGAAGGGCCATGAGGATGATCAGAGGGCTGGAGCATGTCTCCTATGAAGACAGGCTGAGAGAGTTGGGGTTATTCAGTCTGGAGAAGAGAAGACTGCGAGAAGACCTTATTGTGACCTTCCAGTATCTGAAGGGGGCCTACAAGAAAGCTGGTGAGGGACTTTTTAGGATGTCGGGTAGTGATAGGAGAAGGGGGAATGGATCCAAACTAGAGGAGGGTAGATTTAGATTGGACATTAGGGAGAAGTTCTTCACCATGAGGGTGGTGAGACACTGGAACAGGTTGCCCAGAGAGGTGGTGGAAGCCCCATCCCCGGAAGTTTTTAAGGCCAGGTTGGACGGGGCTCTGGGCAACCTGGTCTAGTGGGAGGTGTCCCTGCCCATGGCAGGGGGGTTGGAACTCGATGATCTTCAAGGTGCCTTCCAACCCTGACAATTCTATGATTCTGTTCTGTGATTCTATTCTATATCTGGGGGGAGTGTCTCCCAGCCAGAATGAGGCTTTGGGCTGTGAGAACCAGATCACCTTTGAAAAATGGCCAGGCGTTGGGGATAGATCTGTTAGAGCAGAAGGACAAGGTCAACTCACTGTTGAGGGACCTTAAAAGCAAAAGTGGGAAGGAGTCATCCAGCAGAAGGAAACAAAGAGATGAGCAATGTGGTGGTCAAAGCAGTGAGTCAAAAAAAGGAGGTTTTAGCATCACATTGTTTAGGAGGTTTGAGAGGATCAGTGTTACAGGTGCCCAGGCTACTGCAATAGCAGTGAAGGAAGGGTGGCGATACCAAAGGCCCACGTCTAGGTTTTCATTGGGCTGACTGGCAGACAAGGAGATGCTGGATTTGAGAGACCATGCAGGCAGAAGCCTCAGGAATGGAAAACAGCCTGGACGCTAGAGCCCAGCAAGACAGCTGAATTGAAGATGAACAGCTTGCTACTTCAATCCCCCACTCTGGGGACCTCCCCAGACCATCTGCGCACCTGGGTATACCTCTAATATTTCCTCTGCTTTATTTCCTATGTCTCCACCAGGTCCTGGGCTACAGCTGCTCTTGAAACACTAATGTGTTCAGCCAGGACAGAGCTGAAGGGAGTTAAGACACTGCATCTGCTTCAGGGTCAGAAAATACTGCTCCGAACAGGATACTGGTTGGGAACCTATTCTCTAGCTTCCCATATTTTTCACATTGTTTACCTTGACAAGCGCACTGAAAACCCCCAAGCATTTGGGTGAGTAAGAAGGAATATTAATCTGGGACAACACAAAGGCTGGAGACAGAGGGGTAGGAAGCTCAAAGGCTGTGCACCCTTTCACGTGTCTTTATTCTTACTGCAATTTCTTCAGAAGACTTCCAAGGCTATTAGATAATACTCTCTTGCCAAAGCCAAACAATCTGTTTTGAACTGACCAAACCCACCCTTATCCTTTATAGAGAACCACTTGCAGCTCTTTTCATTTCACCTATGTAGAAGAGGAAGCATTAGATTTTCCTTTTTCTTTTAATGAAGGAGAGCCCCCAAGTCCAGCTTTTCCCCAAGGTCTGACAATACACAGAGTGAGAAGGGTGGTGGGTGGGTGGCCTCTCAGTACTCTGCTAGTGAATAAACATGGGAATATTCCAAACCAATTAAAAACCAAGAGGTGCAAGAAGAGAAATATCATGGAAACCATGGACATTTCAAAAGACAATCAGTCTTTGCTCTGAGAGGAAAAAAATTCCAAGATTTTTAGAGGTTTCCCAGGGTGTTTTTCCTCCCTCCCTGCTGTTTTCCCTCCCCCTCAGCAATGGTATGCGAGCACCTTGCTTTGTCGAAAGTATGAAGCCTTTGCAAGAGGACAATACATCCAAAGTAACTCCAGAATAAAACAAGAAAAGTCTTTCAGCACAAGGACTTGCGGAGGTGGGGGCAGAACAAAAGCACAAACGCCCTGTGAGAGATCGGAGGAGAAGCTGCTTTGAGTGTGCCAAGAGAAGGAGCCATCACCCTTTATGAGGCTTTCTCGATGTAGCCGCAAAGCTGCTCTCTGACTTCCAGCCCTGTGAATTTCCACTCCAGCCTTGCTGTTTATAACCAGTACACAAAGCCCTTATCTTCCAAGCACAGCTTTAGATTACGGAGAGGGCATGCTGTCAAGAGGGACTGTCAAGGCTGACGAGCACGGGGTTAAACCAGTGCTGCAGCAATGGGACACCGCTCGAGGAGCTGCTCGGCAACAAGGCTGGGTTTTCTGCACATCCAGACCCACTTTTATGTCTGTTTTTCCCCTCTCCCTGGTTAGCTCCTGTTGGTCTGAAGCTAAAGCTTGACCACCCAATCTCCGAACATCTAGGCAACAACGAAAGCCGTCAGAGCCTGCGGGAAGGCAGGGCTTGCTGTACCCCTGCAGCCACGAGTGCCCAGTGGGACAGGGAAGCATTTCCGTGGGTGGGAGGTGTGAGCTTTTCAAATCATTGTGGCTGTAAACTTCTTTTTAGCATGTGTCTATCTTTGTGTTTGTCCACTTGCATGGATACCAGGACTTTTCAAGCGTTCCAGTTAAACAACCATGGCAATTCACATTCCGGCAGCCAATTTTGACGGCAAATGCAAGAGGTTCACATGGGAACTTATAAAAGCCATATGCCTCCACAGAGAACGCCAAGCTTCTTCCCAATGCAGTAAAGAAGGAGCACCCCACTGAGATGACATCTATAAATCCAATGTGACAACCTTCTGCCCTATGTTTTGGCATTACCCAGCCAAAAAGCAAGAATTTCCATCAAAACTATTTACTTCTCTGAGAAAAGAACCCTCCCGTTTCTCTGTGCTCTAAGGTTACTTCTTCCCAGCTCAGATTAGGAAAGGTAATGTTGGTAGAGTGAGAAAAAGAGCAACCTGGGAATAAATTAGTCTATCATCACTATAAATGGAAGGCAACTTAAGACTGTTGAACGTGGAAATCGCAAACATCCTGGTACATATTTTTCGGTTCATATCATACATTCAGATAAATTGAAAGTGATGTTTTGTATCATACTTCCCCCGCCTATCCAATGCAGTCATTTCCTCTAATAAACTTCCTAGTGCTTTGTGTGGTCAAGTGTTAGATGTCCCCAAGGGATGAAGTTTCCACCACTTCCTTGCAAAGCATTGCACATCTCTCCATCAAGGAGATTCTTGATATTCAGTTAAATGTTCCTTTTCTCAGTGCACTCCCATTATTCCTGATTATCCCCCTGCAAACAGCCGTAAGTAATTCTGCTTAGTGTTTCTCCTACTTTCTAACACCGGCGACAGCTACCGCATTCTCTCTTTTTCATCTTTTGTCTACATTATGGTGAAAAATTATGGGATAGCACATTCACAGACAACCTCCTCCCCTTTTTTTTTTTGGTTGCTGTTCTTGAATCCCCTCCAGCATGCCTCTGTCTGCCCAGAAGTGCAGTACCCAGGACTCAGGGCAATATTCCACATGCCCTGCCTTCCCACATGTAAGAGGGCACCTTCCCACGCATTGCCCACTTCTGCAGCTTGAGAAATATCACTGCCAATCAGCTAGTCGCTATCATTCCTAGATCTCCTCAACATGATTTATTCCTGCTGCACATTTGAGTTTCAAGGTGTTTTCCTCCAGTTTGCATTTTTCCAAGTTGGAACTTGTGTTGTTGTTTTCCAGGCATTCTTTAATCTCTCTTGAATTGCTTCATATCATTTCCCTGTCTATAAGGGTGTTCACAGCCTTTCCCAGTGCGGCATTGACGTGTCTTTCACTTCTTGTAAAAAAAAAAGGTAGAAGCATATATACACAAACCATCAGAACACCTAGATGCCTGCAATGAATGACTGCATTTGAGCAATAAACAAGATCTAGCCTTACTCCTCCTCTACTGTTCTGCTTGTTTTCTAAAACTCCAACCACCACGGAAGGACTCACAAGCTGTGTAAGTACACCAAACCCCGTGGTATGTGATTACACACACGCTCCATGCCAGCCTGCTGCCAGACCGTCACATTATCACAGTCCAGTACTGGTGTTGCAGGCTGGCCTTGACCTCACGGCCAAGATGACCGTCAGGGGCTTATTTGGATGGGGATGGTGTGAATTTCACACCTGATGGCAGCAGCTGAATCTCCCCAAAGAAGAGGTGACCCATGTGGCTGCACAGAGCCTGCAGATGAATTTCAGCAGCCTCTGTGTGTGTGTGTGTGTGCTGAGCTTGCTGCAGTGCCAGTTGTGCAAAGCACTCAAGGAGAAATCAGAGCAGCTTACCTTCCGTCACTCTCCCAAAAAAAGTGTTTTCATCTCTTAAAACACAGGCAACCTCAGTCATGTCACATTCATTTCAGGACCAGTATTTTGAGGTCTTCTAAGCACCTCTGCCAACAGATGACACCAACTACTAAAGCATTCAGTGAAGCAGATCGAGTATCCGTTTCTGCCTTTCTGGAACATCAGCTTACCAATAAAAGGACATTTTATCACATGTAAGCAGAGGACTCATCCAGGCTGGCATGCCTTGGTGCTCAACACCTTAACTGTGGACACCATGCCTCAGAATAATTACAATGCTAGGTCTCTAGCATGAAAGTCATTGATGTATTTCTTCACTCAAACAAGTGGCATGTTTAACGTGAGATTACGCGCAAGCTCAGAGCAAAGCACACACTTAGCATGGCTATGGTGCAATTTGTCAGCTCTAGGCACACGCTACAACTGGCTTTACATTTGGTTCCTGTGAGCAGTGTGGAAGTGGCAATGCAGTGCTGAGGTGCTAATGAAATACTTGGGTGGCAGGGGCATCCACATGGCCACCGGCCTGCAGATTTGCAGGGTGTTCTCTTCAAAGCCACCCCTGAAATTGCTCCAACTTTCAGCCCCAGCAGCACAGACATACCCTACCTGGGCAGCTCCTGTCTGGCTGGGGCTGGAGGAGCTCCATGGGTAACTTCAGAGCGGTCCAGGAGATGTAGCTCAATTTTAGCGTTCACAGTGATACACTTCTAGTGGAAAATATCTGGATGCTCTCCCTTTTACGTTAAAAACACTGCATGAAATAGACCTGTACTTGTGTCATAGATTACTACAAGTAACTCTGGGTAGGAGAACAAAGTAAGAGTTTTTCTGAGTACACAGTTGCAGAGGTAGCTGCTTCCCCAGTTGGTGGGCATAGAGGGACTTTTGCTGCATTGCCTTGTAGTGGCCTATTTAATGAGCACTGTTACTCATAGCTTGCCATCCACGTTGCCTTCATCACCTGCCAGGGTCCTGTGAACACCAACTTGGCAATTATTCTCCAGAAGGAAGCACAAAGTAGAGGCTGCATTGACTTGTATTCAATTTTTGTTTTGTTTTGTTTTGTTTTTCCTATGGGAAGAGAAGTCCATGTGCGAAAAGAAAGCATCTGAGTAAAACACATGTATTCACTTCTGTTTGTTGTTAGCAGTGCAAGCCTCGGAGCCCGGAGGAGGCTGAGCTTGCGTGAGGCTCTCACGTTGTGCTTCCTCATGGCCAGCTGAACAGCTTTTTGCAGCAAGATGGCCACTGCCAACAGCAAGTTCAGAAACGACTCCATTTCCGATTCAATCTCACAGGCACACTGAGGAAAACGATCCTAGTGAGATTTACAGGCAAGCAAAATAGAAGCCAGATTCCTCCTTCTCTCCTTCCCTTTTCCCAGGGGTCACCAGGGCTCTTCTCAGGCTGCTGCCTTTCTCCTGTCTCTGCTTTCACACTTTTTTATTCTAGGTGATCTCTGCAGTGCCCTTCCTGGCTGAGGCGCTGACAGAGCAGCTTCAGTTCTCATCTCCCCAGAAGATGAGCGTGCCAACCCATGTGGCCTGGGAAAGCAATCCTTGCTGATTGTGAAGCAGTCACACTCTTCTAGGGGCCTGGTTTTGTGCCAGAGGTGGTGGAGTTGTTTGCTCATTTACTTCTTCCATAGCTTTTCCTCTTCTTTTTCAGTTTCCTATTTATCTTTCCCTCTGAACCCTTAAAACTGTGCAGGTCCCCAGTAGTGAAGGCCACCAGCTCTGGAGTAGGGCATAAGAATCAAAGAGCAATATTATCGGTTTGGAGCCAGGGTTGAGGAGAAATATGTTGTCCAGCAGGAAGAAGTCTATACGGAAGCAAACCAAATACCAACAGCCAGCCTAGGACTTGGCAGGAGGACAGTACCTTCAGACTCGTGCCTTTATGTTTTATTCTTTTTGTTTTGTTTTTTTGTTTGTTTGTTTGTTTTTTTCCAGTGAAATTGCTGGGAAATGTTTTGTTACCACATGTGGGCAAAAGCAACAACAGCTTGCACCCGGGCGGGGAAACCTTCGGCAGCTCAGCATCTCCCCAGCAGCGTGCCGTGGCAGCGCTGGCAGAGCGCACAGTACCACCTACTGCTTAACGGGATCACTGCCTGAAATGTCTTCGGCAGTATGTCCTTGGAGGCCTCCTGTCCACGCTCTGATCCAGCCCAACACGGCTTAACTTCTGACAGGATCACAGCCCAGGGACGCACACGCCCGCAGGCAAATCATCACACCAGAGGCTGCAACGTGACAGTGCCGAGAATTAACCTCACCACCAAGCCTACTCTGGGTGCAGCTTTCTGTCATCTTGCGGCTCCCAGAATTAATGAACTTCGCAGCGCAACACGATGGGCACATAAGTGGGATCATTCATACCCACCTCACATCCACAACAAGACGGATCAAAGCCACACGCTGTGCGGAGGTGCTTGTGCCCATCTGCTGGCCTACCTGTGACAGGCAGCGCCGAAACTGGCAGCATGACAACGTAAAGGGACCTAGTGCGAACCAGGACACCGAGGCTATAGCAAAATGGAAGATGGCACATTAACAATGCAGCACAGATCTTCCCTAGCAGCCTTTGCTGCTGATTTATAGAGCCAGCACAATTCATTTATCCAGGCTACCTTCATTTTATTGTTATTAATTGTTACGAGTGTTTTTGGCAGGGACGGGGAAGCTTGTCTGATTAAAAATAGCTTTGGGGACGGCAGCTGGCAGAGTCACAACGAGAAACGGATCCAGCTCCAGATCTTTTTTCAAAGAACGTGTTCTTAGCAAGTAATTGGGTGCAATCAAGTGCAGAGATAAATAGTAGCACTTCCCAAGGTGTAGCTCAAGGCTCTGATCCTGCCAGTTGCTGTTTGCCGGCAAACGTTCAGAAAGGCCAAAGACCTGTTTGGGTTTCTGCAGACTTTCTGGCAGGACCAGTGCCCAACTGCTTTGCAAGGCTGGACAGAAGAGATTTTTCTACACAGATCAAGACACCTTATCAGGGTGGGCTTTTGAATGTACAAAAATACACAGCAACAGTATCAAAAAGATGCAGCTTTAAAGTTTGAGAATCTGATTCCATGAATGCACGTGCATCTTTACTTGTTGTGACTGACGCCCATGTGTTTCTGTGGGGCCCTCAGCTGCACGTTCCAAGCAGAAGCTGCTTGGAACACCTTTCTCACTTTGCTTTCTGCATTCAAGCAAGTTTCCACAACCTAAAAGGAAAATGAGCAGCAGGCTGAAGAACTGACACACCAACTGAACAGCGAGTGTGCTGAGAGCTGGAACTACACTTTTGTCTTTCACCCATTTCTGATATCTACTGACACGTTAGACCTCCACCTGAGCACAAATCTGAGCTTGTCTCTAGGTCACAGACATTTTGATTTCTTCTCTATAATCCACCAGTGTGACATTACAAAGATGTCTCCCAAGCAGTTTGAGTGAGATGGTGCTTAAAACTACATGAGGGCTGTGCTAGTAGGTTTTGGCTAGCAGGATCCAAGATCCTCGCTGCTGGACTGAGCAAGACAGCTTTCCAGCATCCACCCCATCATTCAGCTTCATTACCAGCCAAGCCAGAAAGCAGCAGGACTTCTGGAGAGCTGCCTTCATCGGTAGCCTTTGAACTTCTCACGGAGGTCTCTGCTGCCGCCACCACGCACCAGCTCTCCGAAGCATTGGCTTCTTGTGGCTCTCAGGCACATATAAATGGTGTTCTGTGGCCCCACAGATCAGGAGGGCTGGCCTACCTTTAATATGTTGCTTTCTAATGTATTTCAGTGCTCACTTCCAGGAAAGTTTTGGCAAGCCGTGAAGCTTGCACTTTGGAAAACATCTCACACTGTCATTAGGTGAAAATGGCCTCCAGAAGAGCTCAAAAACCAAAGCACTGCCCACATATCCTATTTGCAGGAGGAAAGTGCCTCACTGTTCCTCACCCCCCTGGCAGTATGTATGATGAAAACATCTGAAACTATCAGAAGTTATATAGGCAGATTTGGCAGCCTTTTGAGATTCAGTTGGACTGTGACATACAATTTAATTTGGGGGCTTGCTTGCTTGCTTCCTGACTACGCACTCTGGAATCAGACGAAGTTTTCGCAGCTTGGACAGAAAGGCTGCGGTTTGCCTGCGCTGACAATAGACAGGTGCTGCTTGCTGTAAACCAATGGAGCTACACCGAAATCAATAAACCACGGCAATCTACACTCGCTGAAGTTCCGGCGTGGTACGTTGATGATTTTTTAAATTATTTTTTTTTTACTGTTTTGTTTCCTTCCTTTGCTCCTTTAGTATATTTGCTCACGGTTGCCTCGACCAAACACCGCACATCACGCCAGGGACCGGTTGAGCCCTGAGTCAGAGCAGAGAGTGCCACCTACTGAAACCTGAATTTTCCATGACCAGTTCTTCCCCCCCCCGCCCCGCCTCCCCCTCCGCTTCCTCCACGGCCCGGG
>VWZK01012072.1:0-12620 GCA_013396935.1 Baryphthengus martii
TTTCAAATGTAAGGACTGGTGAAGAATTAGGCTGGTTTCATGTCTCTTCTGTATAACTTCTTTTACCCAAAGGCAAAACTCAGATGTGTCCAATCCCCTCATACTAAAAACTAATTATTTTAATAAAGTAATTCTATTATATGATTATAAATACATATAATAAGATTTTAATTAATTATATGATTACAAGTACATAATGATAAGATCAGGATGCTAGAATCTAGAATTTGCCTGTAACTATTTTTAATACTAATAATTAATAATAAATTTATCAGCGTTTGTACAATTCTGCAGCAACCACTAGGACGTAATAACACATGATAGGAATGGATGCCCCTTGGCCTCTTTCCACTCTCATTTACACCAAGTACAACTCCCGCAGAGAAGACACGGTCTGTTACACCCATCCCACATTAACTCAAATCAATCGTCTCTTCTTTTGAACCTTACTTTTCAACTTACTTGGCAGTGAATTTTTGGTCTTAATGACTTTCCTTCTCTGAAGCTTGTTTCTCTAAGTATAATGGCTTGGGATTTTCTGTAAGTTAAACAGAATGCCACTTCTAGAGAACTCATTTATGGTGTATTTGCTTTACGTTCTGGAGTGATTCAATGCCATTCCCGCTCCTGAGTCAGTACTCTTTCTATTGCAGTAGAAGGGCTTTTAAAAATACCTCAGGAAAAGACATGAGGACTTTCTCAGGACAAGAGAATCTTTCTAAAAAGAGCTAAAAAACAGGCAAACACTTAAAACTGGAGGAAGACTAGAAACCTTCTGGAACACAGCCTTCAGGAGCTCCTAACACCAAAGGTTAAATCTCCGCTTTATTACAGGACGCTTATGTCACGACGACATCAATAGGATTTGTGTTTTTGTCATTAAATTACATAAAATTACTTTTTAATTCCTTTTCACAGTTACATCTAAGTAGTTTAAAATGATATATGTGACCTTACATGTCTGTAAGGTCACTGCCTATAAGACCCCAGATGAAAGAAGAGAGAGAATTACGCGTCTTCACAAGAAAGACGGGTGCTCAGCTTCTGAACTCCCCCAAAAAGATAAGGATATTTATTTGGAAATTAATTTTACTAAACAAAATTAATTTTACTAAACAAAATTAGTAGGAAGAATCTACTACAGGCTTCAAAGACAGCATCATATAAATGTTTTGGGTGGAAAAGACTTTTTTAAGATTATCAAGTCCAAAGGTTGCCCCATCCCTGCCAGGGCACGACTGCCCCCTATCCCTCAGCACCACATCTCCACGCCTTGGAAACCCCTCCAGGGATCAGGGGGACTCCAGCCCTGCCCTGGGCAGCCTGGGACAGGCCTGGACAACCCTGGAGGAGGGGAAAGAAGCTTTTCCTAATGATGTGAAATGATCTTAAGTAAGCCGTATCTGAGCAGAAGGATTAACATATAGTCAATTTGTGCTCTTCGTGAATTCATGAAAACCTAGAGATTAAAAATAAAGCTGAGATTGTAATATAGGTAAAGGGAGAACTTCTTAAACTAGAAAAAAATGTCTTTTAAAGACAGTAATTTCAACATTTCCAGAAAATGGAAGAAAAAAAAAAAATCTTACTGTCTCTCATCCTCTGAAATATTTTTCTTAATATAGCAAAGCACAGAGCCAACTTCCTACAAGCAATCATGACAGATACAGTTTGGCTAGTAATCTAATTCAAAAAAAGACCACATCTTGCCTACTGATAGCGTATGAACTGTTGGAGAGACTCTGGGGTTAAATCAGCTTGTTCAGTATGATTTCTCAGCTGTCTGAGAAGCACAGGGCAGACTTTTGGACTCTGAGGCTTATAACAAAAGCTCTACACAAATTTTTAAACTGATACGGAGGTAAGATGAGGGATTTAAAGATTGTTTAAATATTAGAATAACCACAAATACAGTAAAATCCCAATTGCCTAACGATATTACAGTAATTCTGGTGCCAGCATTTCTCAGTGTCCACTGCTGGCTGTGTAATTCCCGCCAGGAAAAGCCAGCTCTGTGCCAGACAGTTTAGTTCAACTGCTCTTCTGACAGAAGTATAATAATAGCTACTAGGAAATTTGTTTTGACTACAAGAGATGTTAAAGCAGCTGCCTATAGTCTCAAAGCAGTGGATGGCATCTGTGAAAGTATTTAATACCACAGCAAGATTCCAAGTTACAGTAGTTTTATTCTCCACTAGAGTATGACAAGGTGAGAATTGATCTTGCAAGCCTCAGTGCAGGTGTGAAAAAAATGAGATGCCAACAAGATGCATCCTAATGGTATTTCCTTGTAGATTTTGAAGGATTTAGCTCTGTGTGAGGAATAAACAAGACTAAAAAGCAGCTTCATGGATTGTAACTCATACACTAAAATTAAGAGAAATATTTTCATTTTTAAAAGCTGAATGGCGGATATTTTTACCCTATAGACAGTGGTTTTACCAATAGAATATCTAAATTCTTCTCTCAGCATTCAAGTCACTCACTTGATTTCTTGCTGAGAAACTAATTCCTAGTATAAAATAATACAAAGGTGCATCCACCTTACTCCTTATGATCTTCCCTAACAGCAAGATTGTCATTTTCTACTCAGTAAGAAAGATTAAAGAATACAGAAAAAAACCACAAGAATAGATCTGCTCCAACTTGAGCAACCGTCAAGCTGGTGCAGAAAACAATCTCTACTCTGAAGTCATAAACGGGTCTGTTGTACTGCTTGTTGCCAGCCTGCTTCTTCTGGATAATTCCATTCTGTGACAAGTAACAAACGAAGAACAGCGTTGGATTCTCCTACAAAAACCACAAGTGGCATTGAACCTGTAAGATCCACTGCACAAAACCCAGCCGTTTGAACGGCGTAACCAACAACAACGTTACCAGTGAGTAAGACTATGATGATTGGAAATTCTGAGGGATGAAAATCCTCTTTTTTTTTTTTTCAGAGGTTTGGGTCAGCAGTAAGAAAATAGCACCACCTGGTAGTTCTGGGGAGCACACTCTGCAGACTGCTGTTGTTCAGCAGCTGTCCTCAACAACCTGGACAGAGAGAACAGGCACGTAAGACATCTGCAGGTGACACTGAACTGGGGGAAGCAGGCATGGCGGTTAACGCAACAAAGAGTAGAGTGCCAAGTCATGGAAGACTGGGCCAACAGAAACTCACAAATCTCACACAGGTAAAGTGCAACTTTCTGCTCTAGCAGCTGAATCACAACAACTTAGGCTGGGAACTGTCTGTCTTGAGGACCAACTCTATGCAGGCCAAAGCCTAGAGTTGATGGCCAGTAGGTGTTGAATATGAGGCAACCAGGTATTGTCACTAGACACAATGCAAACCATGCGCTGGGCTGCAAGCAAACTAAAGACAGTGATTTGCTTCACCCCTCTGTCAAGTGTCAAGTGTTCCCCAGAATATTCTGTTCAGGTGTTGGGCCTACAGCTGAAGGAGGGTATGAGGAAACTAGAAAGGACTAGACTGCATCATCTGTGACAAGAGGCTGAGGGATCTAGGGTCCTTTGCTGTAGTGAAGACGTGGCTAAAGGGTTGAGTCATCTAAGGGCACCTTGCAACTACCCAAAGAGTAAGTACAAAGACGACACTGACAAACTTTTCTCAGCGGGGCTGGTGTGATGCAGAAGGCCACAGCCAGCAGCTGTGAAGATTCACACCAGACATTAGGCCATATTTTGCACTAAGGTAACGTGGACGTGGAACAGGTTTCCCAGAGAGGTTAAAAATCTTGGTTGCTAGAGGTTTTTGTGGGTGAGCTGACAGAGTCATGTCTGACACTCTTGGTGGCTGTCCTGCCTTGAGCAGGAGGACGAGACGACATCCAGTGGTCCTTTCCAGCCAACATTTCTATTACGCTAAAGTTACTTCAGGAAGGCCAGAGAGGGGTGGAGGAAAATGAAGGACAGAAAAGTGATGGCCCATGATTCACAGGTGAATTTAGGGCCGTATCTATGTAACCTCGTCGTACAGGAAAGAAACTCTGAGTGGTAGCAGAATAAACCACATTTGATGACAAAATCTGGAAGGACAAAGCATATGCCAGAATCACTTTATTTGAAGTTAAGGATATTAATTTTTTCAATATTATTCTATTGCATTTCAACAACATAAGAAAGAATATGGAATAATTTTAATTCCCTGGAAGCAATGGTTAATGCAGCATTGCTAGTAAGTTGGAAATTAGCCAGTCCAGTTACTACAAAACTCCTGGAAAACAATGTTCTGTCATCACTGTTTTTATCATAACACAGAACCTTCCTGAGCAGCAAAGAGATTAATGTAAACCCAGCCCCTGCAGGGAAATCTTCTAGCACCAAGAGACAGCGTGATAGATTTAAAAGAAAAAGCTTTATTTCATTTCCAGTTAATTTTACCAAAGTTTTGAAAGATACAGAGCCAAGCTAACAGATGGAAATTTTGATTATACAGCTGTAACTGTACAGAGAACTGATGAAGGAGTAGTATTCCTTTAAAATCATGCATAACTTCTAAATTTGTTATTGGTAGATCCTTAACGTGATGCACTATGCACAACTCAGTAAATAATGGACATAAGAATTCCACGTAAAATTCAGTATAGGAAGGTGTTTGCCACTGGATATAGTCATTCAAGAAGCTGACTTGGTAAATCTATTTTTATCTGTATTCTGGATATGGGGTTATGTCACCTGACAAATATTTTCTGTAATGAAACATACACTAGAAAAGAACTGTTTTGATAACAGAGTCTCACAGGTTTTCAGAATAGAAGTTCTGAACACACCGTTCAGAAAAAAGATCCCTCTTTAGCTACACAAAAACACGCATCATCTAACAATGTTTTTTAATGTTAATATTATTTTTGTAACTATATAACAAAAATACAAGTTTTTGTAGTCTTCTTAAAGAAAGTTGACAAATTTTGGTTATGATTTGCAGAGTACTTTGTAGCAAATTAAATGAGCTGCTACATCCTGCGCGTATCAAGTTTTTGATCCCTAGAAAAACAAATTAGGATACTGAAATTTATATGCCTAAATAAGACACCTATATGAACAAGCTGCTAAATCTGCAGAATTGTCCATAAAGTACAAAAAATGCTGCCTCACTTTCTCCACTGGCTCTTTTTTTTTTCTGAAACTCAGTGAGTTTTCAAGTTAGCACAGATTTTTAATATTTTTTTTTATCATTCCAGGTATAGAACAACCTTTAAAAAATGTGTATTTGTGGAGAAGTCTAGAATAGCTAAAAGGAACAGACTACGCTACGTATTTATTTTAGTCCATCATTTTAAGGGCTTTCATAAAAGAAAGGTGAAAAGTCAAAACTGACAGCAGGAGCTACCACAGTGTCCATTCCTGCCTCTGTCACTACTGACACAGCAGGACTACCTGTTCTGCTCATGAATCACCTTCTTAATTGCTATTTTTTCATGAGCCTGCATTGTGTAGTATCAAACATTCCATTACAATTCACTTTTGCATGTTCCTCAGAGGCTGCAAACAATGAGCACACAAATAACAAAAATATTTAGTTAAGGAAGTTTAAATGTAGGTTTCCACCCTCCTCTTTGTACTGCTCATTTTACCTAGAATTTTCTTATTTAGAATAATGAAATAAAAGCCAGTTGAATAGGACTTGGCTTTCTTAGTTGAGGGTTCTGTTGCTGGGTTGGTTTTTTTTTTAGTTTGTATTGTCTCTTGCATCAAATTTACAGTAGAATTTTTAGCATGAAAAGACAGTGGAAGACTCAGACCCAATTTCAGTGCAAGTCCTTTAGGTTACAGGTGAGACTTGTGAAGATATAATTTTATAAAGATGGTCTTTTCACACTTTTTCTGCTTTAAACAATATTTAATATTTGTTGAAGAATACTGGTGATGTAAACATGATAATTTCAGTAAATTATCCTTTAATTCCAGCAGTTGTAGAATTATTACAGGATGACAGTAGGACATTTTAATTTACCTGGAAGCTGAAGGTAGATAGATTTGAATTAATAAGAAGATTAATTTTTTTTTTTTTCAATTCTGTGAGTGACTAAATCCGTGAAAACCTTTCCAAAGGCTTTGGTACCCCAGTAGTAAGTGTTTTTAGACTGATAAGAACGTGTTTAAAAAAATGTGTCCTAACCAAACATTAAACTGCAAATCTGGGACAGTAATTTTTCATTAAACTCTACTGTTTGTGTCACTGAGGAAATCAAACCAGACATTCACTATGGTCCACATTAGCATCAGACAAAAAAATGTGTAGTGTGTGAGTTTGATCCAAAGCTAATAAAATCCCAGCAGATATAATCTTGCTTTAAGCAGGATAGTAAAGGTAAGATCAAGACCAAAGAGAAATAGTCAAAGGTTATCAAAATATGTCCACACTATGCATTGCATTTATATTTCAACACAACTGTTCACCTTGTAGGGCTGTCCATGGAAGATCAAGAACCAATTTTATCTCAAATTGGAATATGTATTTCATACTCACTCATACAAATCCTTCAGTGGCGAAGTTAAAATAGCCAGCACAGAGAGCAGACTATTGCAGTGGATATGTATTTTATTGATCTTGAGATCTCTGTCTTCCCGTGGATTCAGAAAATCCTGTACAGAGCTGCAAACTGACCAGAGCATATCTTCAGTGGACATCAAAATTGCTGCGATATCAATTCTGTAGGGGAAAAAAAAAGTGAAAACTACATTACTTAGGACATCAGGATAATGGTAAATTGCAGTTAAATAGAGCTTTCCTCTGATGACATAAAATACCTAAATCATAGCAGGGACTTCAAATTTCATCTTCCATCAGTGGTGTCGGAATTCTGAACCTGCTAAACCATAAAAATTCAGTGCTTACACAGAGAAGTTGTTACTGAAACCATTCAAAAGAAGACTTAAGAAAAATAGAAACTGCTTTTTCCAAAGGACAACACCACTAGACAGGCACAACTTAACAACTAACTAAAATTAAATTTAGTTTTCCTTGTGACAAAGTATAATTACACTATAAATATTATTTTCAAATCCAGCTGGAGCACAGAAGTAATGACAAGTGAACTAAATCTTCAGTCTGCAAAACTTTTAACTGCCAGACAAGATGCTATGATGTGGAATGTTTCTGAGTCAGTTGACACTGGTTGGCAGAACATCATGGGTCATTGGGCTAAACAACAGCAAGAGCCCAAACTACAACAACATAATCTCACAAAACGGTGCTGGACATACAACCGATGGGAAAGGGAACACAAAATACACGGCAGGCATGAAGTTGGACTGAAAACAGTACCTAAGTACCTAAAAGTCAACAGATGCAGAAGTGATCATCTGCATTTTTAAGGACTATTGTATTTTCGGAAAATCGAGGCAAACACACATGAACAGACATTTATCTGTATTACAGATCAGAGCTTTAACACTTCATGAAGAACAGACACGCCCCACCCACCTCCAAGATATAGTATTATCTAAAAAAACCCAAACTGTAAACCTCTGTGATAAAAATATATTGAATTATATTTTATTTTTTCCATTTGTGCACAACTGGGCAACTCAAGTCACCTTGTGAACAAATTCAAGAATCACCTTATTAAATAAAACAGCCTCTCTACAAGAAGAAAATGTTGCAAAGTGTAAAAAGTTCTGTGAAAAGTTCCTTCTCATTCTGTTTTTTGATACAGAATTGATTAATAATGCGTTTAGGAGATACTGTATCAATACATAGTCTTCATATTTCAGGGTATTTTTTTTTTTCCCCCAGGAAATTTACAAGAAAGTTTCCAGGAAACTGCTCTGTACCTGAAGATACAGAAGGGCCTAATCGCAGTAAATTACTACAGGGAAAGAGAATACAAACTAGTATTTTGATAAATAGACCAAAAACTAGTGTTTTTTTGACACCTATTGCAAGAATATGTACTTGTGCAATATTCTTAAGCTTCCATAACACTGCTCCTTTCCATCATAACACTTAGGATGACAGCACGTAACTCTTAGCTCACACAGAGCGTATCTCTGCTGAGTGTCTCTCATCTCCTACAAATAACAAGGTTCTTAAATTTTTAATTTGCACGGCCACCAGGGACTATAGCACTTCCAAAATCTGAAAAGAGGAACACATTCCTACAGGAAAGATACATGGCAAAGGGGCAGGATGAGAAATAAACCAGTTTCTTCAGCCAATCAAGCCACTGGATAGAAAGGACAGAGGCAGGGTAAGCTTCCACCTGGAGACACTTAAAGAGACCCTCCTCTGTGGCAAAAAAATAAGAATCCCAACAAGGGGAACTTCCAGAATCATATTTCCTAAAACGACATGAGAAGGAACGGACTCTTCCTCCACCCTCCTTCTGCGTTATTCTGGCAAACCTTTTGACGTGACCTCGTAGCTCTGTTACTTGGAAAGCTCTAGGAAAACCCAAATTCTATTGGAACACACGCAGTTTTCTTCAGGAATCGATGTCTTGGTCTCTAAACTTGATTGCTGCCGACTCTACCCACATTTTTGGTTGCAGGGCTACTCCTCAAGGCACTTGTTCATCACCAGCCTTTCAAACCAGTCAAGCAGTTCATGGAACAATTCCACCAAGAGTTCAGAAGTGGTCTTTGATTCTGCACAGTTTAGTATATATGACCACCAAATACACTTCAATATACAAAATACATTGAATTAAAACGAATAACAAGATACATAAATTGTGTCTGTCCCCTCTGCTGTGCTAACGTTTAAATTAGAACCGAAGCGGAGTGTAGCAGAAACCTAAGATTTACTTATTTTATCCATTAAATATCAAACTATTACCTGATTTGTGGTGTTCTCTTGTAAGTGGGGCAGGCCTGACAATATCTGGAGGACAACAAAGCCAGCGACTGCTCTAGGACATCTGTAAGAATCTCCTGGGCTGTCTTGGGAGGTAGAATAGTCCACAGGTCATGATGGAGAGCACGGCAGAAGTAATGCCACATCTGGACAGAGAATGAGCATCTTTCCCCCTAGCAAAACCATCACACATTAAATAATTAAAAGATATCTTCCAAAACGTCAGTTTAGTTCCTGTAAGTCTAATTAATTCAATCTGAAAGGAAATAGCTGAAGAGTTTCAGGCATATGATGACCAAAAAACGGTCTTTGACAAGATGTGGAACATCTTTATTAGCAAGAAAACACATGTTCCAGTTCAGTTACAAAACAAAGAGTTTTGCCACAAATTCAAACCACAGCATTTGACCCTTTATATCCTTAATTAGCTGATTCTCAACACCCATATTTGTGTAATTCATATGTTGTAAGTGATAATGGGTATGCTGTAAGAGCAGAAAAAAAAACAAACTGAAAGCAACTGAACAATTAAACTGATACTAAGAGATCACCAGAATTTTTTAGTAAATTTTTTTTTTTGTCTTATGATGGTAACTCACTGAAAATAAAGATTTTCTGGGAAGGAATGAACACTGGTATTAGTATTTCATTGTCTATACAGAATCATCCCAGTAAGACACAAAGATGAATACCAAGGAGTCAAAATCTTAGCAGCTAATCCATAATAAGGAGTACACTGTTCAACTCACATTGAAATATTTCAGAAAATAGCATTATGATGAAGCTGTACCCGAAAAAACCCCACTTGAATCTTCATTTCCCACATTCCAATGGAGTTGAGAAATATTTTCAGAATTTGTTGATATTTTAGCATCGTCAGAAACGTAAAACAATCCCACCATTTTTAAGACACTCTAAGAGTCTGACAGGCATTCTCTAACAACACTAAACCACAGTAATCTGGCTTATTTTTGAACACACCGCATTAGCAGATTATTGGAAGTTGCCATTATTCAGTACTTCTCTGCCATACTATCTGATGTGCATTTTATATCAACAAGTGGTAAATTACAACAAAGAACCAAAGTACCAAACTTGTGACCACTGCTCTAGTCATTAAATTTATGACTGGTGTAGGTATCTCTAAAATCTCGTTCGGGGGACAAAAAAAACCCAAACAAAAAGGAAAAACAAATCATAACAAATCTAATTTTCCAAGTTTTAGAGAAAAATGTGATACAAGTAAGTTTCAAAAATAAAATTATATGCCTAATTTTCTTCGTACATACAACCACGGACATCTTATAACTGTTCTAAGCATATTTCAACAGGCAAGCCAAAAATGATCACGCTGGTCTTTTGAAGAATCAAGTGCTCGACAAGTGTTCCCACACAATTAAAACAGGATTGTCTTATATTGATCAAAACCGGATGTAATAAAATAACGGACATATTAAAATAATTTCCTATTTTTCACATCCGTAACAAAATTACAGTGTTATTGCATGATATATTGATACTTCATCATAAGAAAGTATAAGTTTACTTCCTAACACAGCTGATAACTTCATCACTTTGCATAATTCAATTAATACATTTACGTAAGTCTGAGTTTCTTAGATACTTTACTATGACCATTTAAGGTACATTCCAGGTAAAATTGATCCAGAAACAAACCCCTAATCCTACCTTACAGACATTTTACCAACATTTCCCTCTCTGTGCAAAAATACTTCAACTGTTGCAGAATAAACTTGCCAGGTTTAAAAAAAAAATAAAAAATTGTTCGAACGCTTAGTGGAATTTAATTTATTTTGGTCATGTCTTATGCTTAGTGGAAGTTAATTTATTTTGATCGGATCTTTAATTTACAGAAATAAATTAAAAACTTTTCAAAAACCATGCAGACTTAACAACCAGAAATATAACTCTAAATTGACTTTCTAATGCAGGGTATTTCTTTTAAGTAATTGAATGTTCGTGAGTTTTACCTTTTAGCTATGTAACAATAAACACAAATTGCTTCATTTTCTCTGCTTTATTTAATATAAAGGAGTAAATTGAATAATACCCCTTTTCTAACACCGTACCTCCGCTGCAGAAGCAATAGGTTCACTGAAGATTTAGAGGAGATTCATTCTGCTTTTTTCTGACCTCTTTCTCTATTTGTTGCCATTTCCAGACAATTCCACCGGTAAACATCTGCTATTTTTGCAGGCTTCGTATAATGCAAACAGATGTGAGCTTTTATTTAGCTTATACATCAGGAAACAAGCAGCTGGGCTTTATTACATAAGCCACTCAATATTATCTTTGAACAGACAATTCTTTATTCTTTGACTATTAGAAAACATAAGTTCCCAAAGCTGCAGCAGATGTCTGCTATGCTAAAAGCCCCGTTCGAAAAGCATCATCTGGAGCGCTGGCCCAGCGGAACGGTGGGTGTCCACTGCCCTCCATCAGCCAGATCCTGAACCCAGGCAGTTCCACTCCCTGGCAGCTTCGACTCTGAGCGCTCTTAGTGCTCTGATGAAATCTCACGTGACCACAAATTCCCTACTTGTATCTCGCAAAATCTACACTTACCTCCCCAAAATGATTTTTTTTTTTTTCCTGTGATCTCGCAGCAGTTATAAACCCTGTGTTTACCCTCTAATGACAACCAGTCTTTTGGTTTTTCTTTTAATTCCAGTTATCACTGTTGTACGTTGGAGGGAGGGTGGGTGAGGAGGTACTGAAATTGGCTACGGGAGTCCAAAAAAATTTTAAACCTCACTATTTTGAATTTTACAATCTAGAAAATTCTCTTACAGAATGTAATAACCATTCGCTACCAATCTTGTTCTCCTCAGATGCTACCACTGTACAAACAAACAAATAAATGGATGATGAAACCACAACTCTCGGTAATCGAACACAGGCACTGTCCCCTGACCCTTCCTCCTTTCCTTTTGTCCTCCTCCTTCCTGGATGGCTTGCACATCAAGTATTTCGAGCAGTTTTATTAGTCAGTGTGTCATTAGTGGGGAGTGGAAGTGAAAGCAATCACCTATTATTTCTAATGTCACTTAAATGTCCTATACTACTGAGGGAAAAGGAGAGAGTAGCTTCATGTGATCCCTGAAGAGTCGCATTGCTGTTTAGTTTGTCGTTAAGAGCGCAATACATCAACGAGGAAAGCAAGGCTCCCTCCTCTCCCTTCTCCCCTACTCACGCACGCAAAACCAAAGGACGGGAGATATTTTACTTATTTTGTGGGAGCACAAGGGAATGTATTTTTTTCCTTCATGAAATCGCATTCAGGATTTATAGACGAGGAGTGAATCTTTTATATTTGAACAAAATATTTAAAACTTGGGAAAAGGGGAAAGGGTAGTGAGGGTCCTGACCTAAACCAGCTTCAAGAGCTATCTACTCAAGAGACAAGCAGAAGCAGAGAGCCAGAGACAGCTTCCCCTTAAAGACACAAGATCACGATGCTGTTTTCATCAGCAGATCCCACCTGAACCTAGGGCTGTGAGTCACTGACTCGCACGAGGTCAAGAGTACGTTCCCACTGAGAGAAGAGGAGATCATACCAGAGACCACTCTCGATGACTGGCTAAGGTCTTTTGGTGCCTGGCTCCAAGCTACTCTTATTTTCTGAGCTCAGCAGGATCAGCATGACTTAAGAGGGCAGAGCCTCAACTTAGCCTAATGAACTTAGACCTGAGAAGGAGGCATCTCTCACTGTTGGAAGCTTCAGCACTATGTTGCCTCTAACAAGTAATAGGTCTGTCCAGCATGAACTGGACAGGCTGGAGAGCTGGGCGGGGAG
>VWZK01012089.1:0-12053 GCA_013396935.1 Baryphthengus martii
TTTAAAAATTTAATATGTAACCATTGTACTGTAGCTTAAATGAATCCTATGCAACATACTTTTTTTGTCTGTGCAATTTTCCTCTTTTATTTAATATTCTTAAGTGCTTTAAAACAACAGACTGTCCTTGAGATACTTGATTTCTGAAAAAAATGAACGTTAGGTCATTTCAAAGTGACATCTCATGCCTGCTGTCATCTTTTCTGGTGGCTCTCCTGCAGGTGCTCATCTTCCCTCCTGCTTCATACCATGTTGCTGTCCGGTGGCCAAGGTACCCTCCAGGCTTAGCCCTAGTAATGCTGAGGCCCTGCTAGAAGCAGTAGTAAATGTGCAGAAGTTTAACAACCAATGTGCTACATTTGCATTTGATTAGCACACTCCAGTTATCCTAATAACATCACTGACAGGAATCACCAGTAGGGATTTTGGGCAGGTTCTAGTTAAAAGCATGGTAAAATTCATCCTCCTCGTCATCTTCATCCTTGACACTGGCTGCATTGGAGTCTGTCTCTATGGGAGACAATCAACTATGATCTCACCAGTGTTCTTCATGGCTGTGTACTGGGGATTTTCCTGTTCCTTTCCTTTCTTCTTTTTTTTCACTTTTCCCACAACTTAATTTGTACCTTCAAAATCAACATGTTCCATCAGCTACAGATGCCACTAATTAATCATTGTGCATGTGGACCAGCCTCAGCATCCTCCATTCAGCTATCTCTCCCAATACCCTGTCTCTGACAGCAGACATTAGTGAATGCCACAAGTGTAACAACAAGATAAGCCTATAGCAATGTTCCTCCAGAATACCTTCCTAAAACAAAAAAAACCAAAATTTTTAAAAATTGTGATTTAGGAACTTCCCTGAGCCAGAAATTCTCAAATGATATGTTTGCAATTAGGAGTCCTTGTTCAACTTTTCTGCCACAGATTTGCACTACTTTTTAGGCCCTTTTAGCATCTCCAGCACAAGTTGGCAAGGAATCTCATGTCCTTCTGCACTGTGTACAACTCTTTCCTGATTCATTTCAACCTGCAGTTTTCTGACCCCACCTGATGCCCCTCATTCTTGCATATTAGAAGGGACAATAACCAATAGCTTCGAGACTTTTCCATGACACTCCATGCTCGACATGACCTCTTGGCTGTGTCTGTTCTAGTCTGCAAAGCGCCAGTCATGCAAAGCTGAAGGTGCACAGCTCATAGAAGAAGAGGGAAAGGGATGGGAGAGCTCTGTTCAAGTTACACCATTAATGGGCATGCTTCTGAAGGGCTGGGAAATTCTAAAAAAAGAGCAAGGTTCAGCATTTTAACCTAGAATTTGAAACGTGCAGTTGATCCCAGCACAGTGCAAGACCCTACAAAACAACATGATGGATGTCATACCACTATGCACAGGACAGTGAGTATATGTACATGGACATTCATGGGAATGCACATAATGGGATTTAAATGGTCATCATTTCCTTTCCCAGCTTATTGAGAAACTCAATTTCATTTCCAAGAACAGCAAAGAACACACTAGAAATTAGACTTGGTTTGCAAAGTCCTCTATAAGCTGCTTCCAGCTCAGAGGATCAATCAGCTAAAATTCAGAGAGCACAAATAATATTCTTCCAAATATATTAGTTGTTCATATCTGACTTGTAAGACAGGCACAATGTCAAAAGCACTGGTGAGCATCTGCACATGTAAATTCTTGATATGTATCTACAAGGGAGACAATGTACACAGAAGTGTGTCGTTTTGATGAAGACACTTTGCCTAGATAGAAAAGGAAGACTGTCTGTATCAGAAGACTGTCACTTGCACATAGCTCCAAACTGAAAAGTGTTTTGTATTTTCATCTGTAGTCACATAAAGAACTCTAAACAAGCTAAACTCTCCAGTAAGAGAGAAAGCTGTCCCATTTGAAAAAGAAAAAAATACTTGAAACAACCCCACAATTATAAATGGACTGTGAAATGTAATTTTTGTTGTGGCATAGTGGCTGAACAGTAAGAAGTGATTAACTTACATTATAACATCTCATAATTGCATCTTGAATGTTGTAAGTGTGAAATTTGAACAACAGATGAGTTAAAATGCAAGTTTTGCTTCTAATTTTGCTTTTGTTGGTTTAAGGCTGACTTGTTTGAGTCCTTAAATCTGTATTTTCTGGTTTAATTAACAACAGACGTAATATATCACTTTCTACATCATAGCATGGAAATTAGTTTTGTAAACTGCAGTTGTAAGTTTCTACCACATCTCATGAATAAAAATAGCACACACTGCATACTGAGCTCTGCAAACTGACAAAAGATTAGAAATAGACAAAGGACCATTTATTGTCAAAGAATTATAGAATCGTCTTTGTTGGAAAAGACCTTTAAGATCATCAAGTCATTTAGTCCTGTCAAAGCAAAATTAATTAAAGCCTTGTCCAAAGAAGGTCAACAAATATTCAGCATCCAATCACTCTCTGAATCAGACCCTCACACTTTTGCCTACCTAATAGGTTTTTCAGTCAAGGAAATTTACACACTCATGAGCAGCTGAATATGAACATTGTCTCTCAGTCTCAACTGTGCAGCAAACACATCCCAGAAGTATGTATATATTGAAGAATTAGTGGACTAAGCAGATCCCAGAAGCAAAAAACAAATGCAAAATATTCAGTTAAGATATGCAGCACTGAATTTTGCTACGTAATGGACTAAGGCTTCTATGTCTACTCACCTCCTACATTGTCTCAGAACTTTAGCTAGCCCTAATTCTCCATCTGAGCCATATATCCAGACCATCAAAGCAGACATCTCATTCTACATGTCGTAGATGACATGCAAACCAACTAGCACCAAGCTACAAATCAACTTCTTAGTCTTTGCTTTGTAGACTTCCCAAATGCAGACAGGCAGCTGGAGAACAAATGGCAAAGCTGAAAGTGTATCTCACCATAAGAGTCATTGCTCAGGTAACAAGCTTCTACCTGGAATGAGCAGCAAATGATCACAAGCACCTTGTGTTTTCCTTGCTGGGTGGCTGGAATGTAATGATATTAACTGTTCCAAGGTTTTGCCCTTTCAGAAAGTGGAGGTTACAGAAGTTTGAGAACCATAGCAGAGAAAACAGGAAAGACATCACGAAAACCTGAGAGCCAACAGTTTATATGAGCAATTACTTAAATCACTGAGATGTTCTTTGTATGCATTTCTACTGCACTCATTACAATAATAGCACCAAAACTGAATTTCGTCTTTTCCTTTTGTTTTACAGTTACAGTAATAATTTATTTAAAATAAGAGCTACACGAACTAATTTCATACACAATATTACCCCTGCTTACAAATGGTACCTGTTTGGGCAAGCAAGATCTGTAATTTAGAAAAGATTGATCCTCAGAATATCACAGTTCCTACCACAACATTACTACATACAGAAAAACACAACCTAGCTATTTTCTGCAATGACAAGCTGTACCCTGTGGCAGATGAGCTCAACAGGTGTTCACTGAAACTCCAGACTAAACATTCTCTAAGATTGCCCCCAGGGTGAATGTTTAGAACCAGAACTACATGTCCAGATAGCCTTTTTTTGACTTTATGCAGGAAAAATATTTTCCCACTAAGAAGGGATACATGTCTAGCAAGAAAGGAAGAATATACTTTGCCTTTAAATTATAGCTTGACTAGGGGGAGGATTCCAGTGCTGTCTTGCACACCATTCCCATAGTTACCTAAGGAAATCAAGCCTAACTTAAAATATCATAAAAGCAGTCCACAAATGATTGTTAAAATACACTCAGAGAGACAGAGTGGGAAGACATTTCAAGTGAGTTGCCTTCGGTCTCTCCTCTGCTCACTCTACTTAATATTTTCACTTACGAAGAGCCGTAAAATGGTTAATGGCAAGCTAAAGGGATGGCAAAAGCTATGGAAGATCAGACCACATTTTAAAATGATCTGGTGATGTAGTTGTCCAGAATCAACAAGATTAATTTAGCCTGGTTTTGCCTCAAATGCAATGTGAAGGGTTTATTCCTGGCAAGCTATTATAGAACAAATCAATGGGAGCAACAATCAGCCAGATAACTGTACTGGTGAAAGAGAAGTGTTTACAGAGGTCACAAAACTGGTATGGATGCGACAATCTACTGCAACTTTCATTTGGGATGCACTGCAGAAATGGGGTATGCAATAAGAGAGAGAAGATATTTCTTCTGTCATACAGAGTGCTGGTGATATGTTACCTAGAGCACTGCATCCAGACCTGGATTCTGCACTTGAATATAAGTCAGAGAAAATACAAGGAAATGTGAGCAATAAGAGCAGTAAGAGATCTGGAAAAGAACAGCTATAGAGGAAAAAAAAATAACATTAAAAAGACCAGGGTTGTTCAGCTTGGAAAGCAAGGACTGAGAAAGAAATGAAAATCTTCCATAGTAATAAAGATTGTTACATAAGTTGCTCTTGCTAAGTTCACCGAATTTAGGGCAGATACCAGAGAAGACTTCTTAGTGATGAGGGCAGAGAGAGCATTGTATGGTGACCCTGGCAGATTATGAATTCTCCATTCGTGCAGGATGCTCAGGTTGTGTCTATATTAGCAATTGGCAATACCACCATATAGGCGTGGCCACTCAGTCATCCTCCCTTCAAAGCCATCAGTTGTTCTGGGTCCAGCATCACTCCTCAAATAGTTCCTAGGCATGGAATGGCAGTTCACATAGACCAGGGACCTTTTCCAACAGACAGGGTCAATGGGAGTGTCCTTCACATCAATGCAGGAAAGCTTCAAAGTGTATTTCCCTGGGCCATTTGGTCTAGGGATCCGAGAGCTGTGCCAGGCACATTTAATATATTAGGATTGCAGTCCACCAGCAAAAAAGTCTATAGGAAGGTAAATCTACCTCCATAGCAGGAGGGGTTAGGAAATACTGTAATGCCTTATCTAGACCTACATGCTTCCAGTCCTGTGTTAGTTTACTAATGACCTTTGCTGGACTATGCAGGAAACTTCGGACTAGAGTACAATACAAATTAAATCTAATCTTCAGGATCCTTATAAAGAGGCAGTGAGGCTGACCTTAAAATAAACAACACAAAGGGAAAAAACACCTTTTTTTCCCCCTTCCCTGAGTGGTTTATCTTGTAGATAACTCAGTAGAAATAGAAAAAGCAGTCTAATATAAATCAAGTCCAACATCTCAACTGGAGATAAACAACTTTTATCAACTAGAAGATGCAGAACTCTATTTATTGTTATATGGCATCACAAGAACAAGTATTAGCAAACAGTGTAAGTATATTGCCCTTCCATCATGTAGGAATTCAGAGGGGGCTGGAGACTCCACACTGCAGCGTGGCTCTCAAAAAGCCTCTCTGCACCAACTGTGGGCCTATCTTTATCATGCTTTACAAAGAAAATGTCTGTAATACAGTCACTGCTCCAACTGTGTTGTGATTGATAGCAGCTTAGCCACAGTAGCAAGGAGCTCAGCGTGGGCTACAGATCCTCTCGAAAGGGGTGGCTTGCACAGTCTGTATAAGAGCAATGTTGCCCCTGCTGGATTCCTGCCATTGTGCAAGGCCCAATCCTAGCTCAGAGAGGTCTTTGCAGCAACCCCAGTGTAGATACATTCAAGGAAGTGTCTCAGATGGCTAGCTGAGCTGTTGGAAAACAGTCTCCATGGTTCCTACAGGCCTTTGTTCACGAAGGCTCAGCATCAAGAGGCACCTTTCATAGATACACCAGGAAGCATTTCAGCCAAAGATTCATTGGCATCTCCTTGCTACCACCACCTTTACCACATGCACCAAAGTCCTACTTTGTTTCTCCCACTACATTTTGGCATCCTATTTTTCTGAGAAAGAATAGAAGGGATAAGAAGATGTAGTCATTCAGGTGTCAGGAAAGTATCATTGGATGACCCAGAAAGCGGACAGTAGGGTTACAAATCTGTCCACTAATAATGAGCAAAAATCATCTTCAGCAGCAGAATGTTGAGTGGCAAGGGCCAATATATCAAAATGGGGAAATCTTGTGGAAAGTGAATATTTTGCTGCCGTAAACTTCCCTCCACAGTTCCTCGCCATATTCATAGTGAGGCTCAGGTCAGGCACATTCAATTAAGATACCTAGTTTGACTGACAAAAAAGAACAGATGAAGGCACTAGCTTTAATGGAGGAAAAGACAGATGATCAAGAGCTCCAAACTTGAAATCTAGCATTAGTAGGAAAGTAATAAAGGTAATTCAGTAAAATGTATTTTCTGAACCTAAGATACAGTTTAAAAATAAAGAGGAGAGAATCTGACTTCCTCAGAGCAAGGCAGCTTTACAATAAATCTAGCTTTTCAAACTTGTTTCTGAGGAGGAAGTTGACTTTGAGGAATGCTTGAAGGACTTTCCCCACTGTCAAGTCTCAATCTATTCCCTTGCAATCCCACACCATTTTGTCACCTGAGAGAAAAAACAGATGGGGTATAATTTTTTTCCTGTTCCTCCTGGGCGGCCTGTTGCATAGCTTGAAATCTGTATTTTTATAGCAAATAATGAAATAAATCGACCACCTCAAGCCTCAGCACATAGGAGGAACATCCAGTACACTGCAGGACTGTAAGTCACCTCTGAGTCATCACGTCTAGACCCCTGCTATCTCCAGGAATCATGACACATAAACCAATCCATAAATCTATTTCTATTCATGTGAAAAATGCTGTGGACATTTGCCCAATTTCTAAGCTTTTTTAAGCTCTATTGGTGAAACTTTCTTCAAACCTGCATCTTAAATTTATTCACAGACAGCTGTGCCCTTCAGTTTCGTGGCATGGAGACCCTTTATCTTAACTCTTCGTACTGCGCAGCACTAAGCCCCATGTTCAGTCTGCATGAAAACAGTCTTTTCAGCCCCGTCCAAACTTTTATTTTCAGAGTGAGCAAGCCAAGCTCTTTCTAGTCTCCTGCAAAATGACAGAAAGTCTCTGACTTTGTGTGAACTTCCTCTACAACTACAGCATCTGGAATCCACTTTTTTTTTTTTTTTTTTTTTGAAACTATGTCACCAGAGTTGCAATCATTTCTTTAGAGAACCTATGACAGCAGCTTATACAGTGGTTTAATACTTTCTTGTCTGCATTGGAAATATTTAATCTGGTGGGTTTTAGCCTTGCATTTGCTTTCTTGATTACAGCATCTCAATGAGTGTGACTGACCATCACATGAATGTTTCTTCTCCCCATTCCTAATGGTAAATCACTAGTTTATAATGGTAGCTATTTGCATTAGTCTCTATTAAATTTTCTCCCACTTCTGTAATTCCAGTCTAAAGGTTCAGCCAAGTTCTTTTATTTGACATTCAAATCCTCATTTGCAGTGATGGTACTGCTAAGCTTTTCATTAGCAGCAGTTTTCATTACCATAAGACTTCCTTTTGCGCTGATTTCATTGATAAAAACCCTAAATACTCAAACTTAGTCATATATGATGTATTTCAAAATCCAAGATATAGTATTGCATTTTCGTGTTTAAAAACAGATATCTTAGTTACAGTACAACCCAACATACCTTACACTGTCTTATTCTGTATTTCTCTTGACCCTGTATCTAATTATTTTAATAAATGTCTTGCTTTCTGATACATTAAGGGTTTGTGAATGACAGCATCATGTAAACCTTCATTTCGAAAAAAAATAAGGAAGTTCAGTAGCTTGAAAAACCATTCTATCCTAGACTATTTCAGGGATATTTTTAACCTGCTGTATTGAACTGCTCAGTAACAACAAAGTTACTGTTTTATTTGGGTTTTATTTATAAATGTAAGACTAATCCTTGCCTTTATCATAAGCAAGCTGCTATCAATAAAAAAAATTGAGTTGAAGCTTACTTATATTCTAAGCTTTGCCATTATGCCTGAGGTTAAGTACCTAGACCCATATTTAGAACCCTAAATAAATGTGACCTGAAGCACTCTATAAGTCCCGTCGCTGTTGATTTGACTGCAAGTCCCAGTTATTAGGTTTCCTGTCGTCTCACAGGACAGGAAGATTTCATTTTGGTGAGAGCTGAAGATTGCCAGTGTTTCCATGCTCTGTGGCTCTGTGCAAAACATTATCTCTCTCTTTATTTTTCATTCTCTTTTGGAGATGGGTTGGGCAAGAGGGTGACGGCATTTTAGTATCCAGTGTCACAATGACAGGCAGACAGCTGTGGACTGTTTTGAGGCTGGATAATTCCTGCCCACTGAACAGAAAAAGTGCTGGAGACATCATATGGCCCTCAAAATCAAACCTATGTTGGCAGACCTCAAACCGATGCAGAATGAGAAACACCAAAGTACTTGCTCATGGCTCTGCCTTCTCTAAGGTAATAAAGGTTTGCCTGATTATTTTGGTTTCTTTTCAGTTTAGTGTTTAACAGATGAGAGGTGCTAGGCTTTGAGAACTCCGTATTTTAAAATGTTTTCTTGCTCTGTCCCCAGAAAAACTTCCAAGATACCCTTTATCAAGAAGGACTGTAAACATGGAGACCTCATCCCATAAAATTAGCCTCCATCCAAACCAGAAGCTTCCTTGGGACTTCTGAGCATAGAGAAATCTTCTCACAGAGAAGTCTCTATGAGTTTCTCGTGCTAATTTGCTCCTTCTCTTTCGAGCAGCATTTTAATATTGATCTTAGCCAGAGCCAGATGGGTCATGGGAACAGCAACAAGCTCTTTCTACTCTGTTTCAAGGTGCCCTGAAGCTGCTGACTAAAAATTTCCTTGTGAGGTACTTTGTGTTTCACTTGAAAGTAGATGAAGTAAAGTTTAGGAGCATATAGGAAAGTAAAAGTGGCAGCAGAAATTTGTGAGCTGAATTTGGAAGCAACTTTATATCAACTATTGTGTACATCACTGAAGAAATGTCCAGACTCAGGTGTAGTCAAAAAGGAAAACAGTGTAAATGGAAGGGAAAAGAGAGGCTGAAGGAGATACACAGTGAAACCCTGGAAGATTAGTGCACTTTACTATGAAGAGACCAGTGGTTCTCAAATGAGAAGTCTCCACAACCATAATCCAAACCCACCTTTAGTCTTCCCCATCCTTGCTAAATTAAGCTGACCTATCATGAGCAGTGGGACAGCAAGCCCTGCAATGCACTGGAATAAAACTGGTCAAACAGTTTTGGAGGTAACTACCACAAACAATGCAGCTGATGCAGCCAGGTGACACTGCAAATGGTGTGCACATTGCGACAGCTGATACAAGGAGCAAGGACTGCCTCCGGGCACTCATTAACTCAGCAGAGCCCTGAGAACTGGAAAAGCCCAAAGACCTCTGGGAGCTGTGCATTGCAGCCACATGAAGGACAGAAGGAAACAAAAGGCAGGAAAACCTTACTTGCCATTTCACACTATGATAGTCTGGCATAGGCTGCACTGAGCACACCAAACCTACGTTTCAGCATTAAAAAAGAACAAAGGTAGGAAGAGTTAGGGGAAGGTTGTATTTCTCAGCAAAGAGAGAAAGTCACAAAAATTCGAAGCTGACAAGACTTTCTGCAGTGTGGTTTGAAGTGTATTTTTCAGTATCTAACACGTCCAAATGTTGACAATCTATTATCAGCCATGGACAAGTATTCTCAGGTTGTGCTACTCAGAGCCTAATTTTCACCAACAAATTTCACCTTTCCTAGCTGCTTTCAGTGCTGTCTGCACTGGGAGGAATAAAAAGCTCTGCAGAGAAGCGTTATTTTAGCTTTCTGCTATTCTCACAGGAATATACTTTTTCTTTTTGAATTACAAAATAAAGAGCTTTATGAATCTTTTAACGAAAACTAACTTTAGAAAAGAGGGAAATGTATACACACAGAGAGACAAGCATGTATAAATTGTATTTTTCTTGGTTTGGTGTTTTCAGTCTTGCATATTAGGATATATTATGGCTGACTAATAGACTAAAACTCAGAATATTGAACAGAAATAATTTTGTCTGTGTGTCAAAGCTATGAGCCTGTAAAATTAATTACAGAAAGAGCGTAGGTTTATACAAGCAGTAAAAGACTAACAAAACAATAATATGCTGAAAAGCCCCAAGTTTCTCCAGCAAAATTGTAACGTCAGACTTTCTCAGTATGCATCTCTGTGTACCACATCTTGTTTGCCTGTATTCAGGCTGAATGTATAACTGTTGGCTTACAAAATAATGCAAATATCAAGTGAATTAGAGCATCAGGATTTTACCATATGATTCTATGGTGTTATGACAAATCTAAAACTAAAAGCACCCTACTTGATGGGGTTTTTTCCTTTTTTTTTTTTTTTGGTTGGTTTATTGGTTGTTTTTGTTGTTGTTGTTGTTTGGTGGGGTTTTTTTGTTTTTTGAATTCTCCTTGGTCTGCCAAACTGCAATGCCATATATTTGGTGTCACTGCAATGCCCTGTTGGAGGACTTCCCTCCGCCGAGTTCCTAACATGCCCTGTTCTGCCTCAGTTCTGACCTGCAAAGACACAGCTCAGCTAAGAAGAGCCATGGTGCTGGTTACTCATCACTGCAGTGATACAGCCCTTTTGCTTTTGAATCAGAGCTGATGTGCTAGTGCTGTCTCTAAAAACTATGTGCATCTCACTGACATACCTCCTCTTCCCACCTTCCTGTGAGGCTGGGAAAGGGCTGGAGTTTGCTTGGGCACCTGTGGAGCACCAGCACCATGGTGAGACCTCATTCTTGGCTGAGTCTGTGCTGCTGTAATACAAATATTGACCAGTGATATACTCAAATACTTTGCAGACAGCTCTGGTTTCTTCACTGGCTAGTTCAGCTTGATGCCTTGATATAAAACAAGCACATGTCATTTATGTGTGCTATATGTAGACCTGTAAAAACCACACAGGTTACTGGGCAGGCCCTGGGTATTCACTGATTCAGCAGGTGAGCAGTATTTAATCCAGAACTAACTCAGGAAAGAGTGTGAAATCAAAGTTACATAACCATGTGTTGCCTTACAGGTGAGATTCGAACATAAGAGTAACTAAGATGCATCAGGAGGTTATCATAAACATTTATATAGCATTGAAGAAATACGAGGTGTCTCAAGACAAGCAAAGGGTGCCTAACAAATAAAGCCTCTGGAGAATTAAACTCTGAGTTATGTAAACCAGAGCAACACTAACTCTGGAGCTAGGATGTGGTAGCTGTATTCCTGAAGTGGAAGTTAGTACACTGGTCAAGATAAGTCCATATACTAGAATCTCTTATGTATGTTACGAACTAATTGGATTTATCATACCAGTTCCTTGCCCCGCACCCACTGGAAAGCCAGGCTTTGAATCCAGAGCACCAAGCCAGGAACAAGATCAGCTTCATACAGAGATAGTTACACTCATTTTTATTCAGCATTTTCTCAGCGAATATTTAATTCAGATTCATGTAAGAGGAGACAAAGAGAAACAAAATGTCTCTGAACCATGCTGGAGATTTACCTCTCCTTAAATCCTCTCTCTTCTGTCCCTACTAAATAGAATTTAATGCTTCCTCCCAAGCAAGATAATCTGTTACGAAGACTTTAAGTCTAACATCTTTTTATTTTATATTTTCAAGAAGGAACATCATTAAAAAATATTCTGTCAGAACAAGAGGAAGTACTATTAAATCTAGAAATCCATCAACATGTTGGCCTGTTAAAGGGAAACCAAACCAAGAAGCAGATACTTTGGAAACATATGGAACTATTTTTCCCTTACAATTTTATAACATGTTTTACTAGACACCTCTCAAACTAAGTTTAAAAGCTGTAGAGATTTTGTTGATGGAAGTTTTCGTAGGACTTAAAGCTGACTGTAGATCACCTATGAGCCTGGGGTTTTGGGGTTTGTTTTGTTTTGGTTTTTTAATATCAAAATTTAGCTTGGTGTAACCTATTTTATTCCATTTCTTAGCTCTTTCATCTGCAGAGTGATAAAAAAACAGCTTGGTTTTCATATGCCACCAGTGATGTGCAAGTGTGCTGTAGAACTGTGCTACTGCCCAGAGAGAATGTGTTGCTAACTGGGCACCTCTGTGTCACCATCATCACAGAATCACACAGAATCACAGAA
>VWZK01012090.1:0-17723 GCA_013396935.1 Baryphthengus martii
GCAGCCCCATGGACAAAGACCTTGGAGTCATAGTGGATAGTGAGTTCTCCATAGGACAGCAATGTGCCCTTGTGGCCAAGAGGGCCAATGGTTTCCTGGGGTGCTTTAAGAAAACCATGTCCAGCAGGTCTAGGGAGGTTCTCCTCCACTTCTGCTCTGCCCTGGTGAGACCACACCTGGAATACTGTATCCAGTTTTCAGTTCCCTAGTTCAAGAGAGACAGGGATCTATTGGAAAGAGTTCAAAGGAGAGCTACGAGGATGATTAAGGGACTTGAATATCTCTTCTATGAAGAAAGGCTGAGAGAACTGGGGCTGTTTAGCCTGGAGAAGGATAAGAGGGGATCTTATTAATGTCTATAAATATCTAAGGGGTGAGTGTCAAGTGGAATGAGCCAATCTCTTTTCTGTGGTGCCCAGTAATAAGACAAGAAATAATAGGTACAAGGTAGAACACAGGAGATTGCACCTCAACATGAAGAGAAACTTCTTTCCTGTGAGGGTGATGGAGCCTGGAACAGGCTGCCCAGAGAGGTTGTGGAGTCTCCTTCCCTGGAGACTTTCAAAACCTGCCTGGATGCGTTCCTATTTGGCCTGCCCTGGGTGATCCTGCTTTGGCAGGGGGTTGACTAGATGGTCTCTAGAGGGTCTCTAGAGGTCCCTTCCGACCCCTAACATTCTATGATTCTATGAAAGATATTATTTTGACAAAGCCAGCATTCAGACTGTATTTTACATGATTGTTATTTTTTAAATATTCAAATAGTTATTTATAGATTCTCCATTTAGACATTACCTGTCTTACAATTTCAGTTCACCTTGGTGTGAATGGGAACTAGGTTGAGAAATAGAATTGAGAGAAGAAAATGAGAACTTACTTTGCACTTTTATTAGCTCAACCTTCTCTTCTTTCCACTTTCCCAGGGTATTAGGAAGAGAAAGATGTCTGACCTGAGTATAGTGGGAAGAGAGCCGGACTGGAATGGCAGAAGAAATGTTGATAAGGATAAGAAATCAGGGTGGAAGCAGAGCTGATGCGTGGGAATAAGGGAGGGAGACTCTGGGAATTCAAATCTAGGTGGAAAATTGTGAAGAAAAGAGAGAGGCAGTTGGAGAGGGTAGAAAGCCTGCCTTTGAATAAAGATTTGGAGAGACTGTCAAGATTAAAATGGTACAACTGGGACATAAGCAGAAATTCTCAAAAAAAATGAATCTGACAATGTGGTAGTATGCACAATGAGAAATGAGACTATACTAGCAAAGGAAAGGATACAGGCACACTACTCAAGTTTAAGTTGCGCAAGTTACAAACCATCAGCCAAAATGATGTAACAATCTGTATATTTGCCTTCACCAGTTTTGTCAGGTAGAACATGTAAGCTCATTGAAAAAATAACACTTTTCAATATTACTTTAATAATGTTGTATAAATGCATTTAATTTAATAATAATTTTAAGAAATGACTTCTACAAAATATTTAGCTATAATTGTCCTGGTTTAAGTGTAACAAAACAATTCCGTTCAGTGATTTTACTTTTCAGCTAAATTCTCCTAACTGCACTTTCTGAAGTTAGCAGCCTGTTTTCACAGGCAGTGGCTGCGTCTAGCAGTGATGTTTGATGGTTAGAGTTAGTACCAAGGCTTGGTGTGCAAATCAAGGCCATTGCTAGACCTTGTGTACCACGTTTGGGGGTGAAGAAAGTAAAAGACTGTACCTGCAGGGAGGAGTGGACAGGACAGGTGATGGTAAACTCACCAGCAAGATATTCCATCCCATATACGTCATATTCAGTATAAAGGTGAGGGATCACAAGGGTCGAGCTCTGCGCTCTGACCTGCTCTCAGCTCTTGCTCAGATCTCTCAGCTTTTTCTGGCTTCTTCTTTTCATCTTCTTCGATGGCTGTCATCCGAGCAAGACTCTGTCCGTTCTGCCTGTGATCCTGATCTGTGTGTTCCTGAATCCAGTATCAGAATTCAACTTTTCAACTCGGTTCCTGTCTGTTGCTGGACCCAATCTAGCAGTTTCCTGGTGCCTGTTCCACAGCATCAGTGGTGATGATAATGTAACTGTCATCAGGGGGTGTTGGGTTCAATTCTGGTTTTGTATGTATTGGTACATATTTCATTTTATTATTATTATTTGCATTTGCATTATGGCTGTTCTAGTGTACTTTTCTAATTGATAAGTCTCTCTCTCTTATTCTTCTCCTCTTCCCCTATGGAGAGGGAGGGAGGGTTAACAGAGAGCATGTGTTATAGGTCTAGCTGACTGCCCTGACCCTAAATCATGACAATAATTAATCAGGATTTTTACTAGACGAAATATTTTATTCTAATTTTTATATGTATTTCAAAGTTTCAAGACGTGAAAATTACATGCCAAGATGGGGAATGCAGAAAAATGTGCTTGCTTCCAATCCACTTGATTAAACTTCCTCTAAGTTTTGTTCATTTCTGAGTAAAATATCAAAACACTTCAATAAAAATGTGTCTTTGTTGCAATGAGTACCCATATGTCTTTTTAAGAAAGTTTAAAAAAATTTTCCTTTTAGTTAGACCTTTTTCTTTTGATTTGGTTACAAGATGTTAGATAAGGTTTACTAAATATTAGAAACAGCTTTATAAGTATATTCCTATATTCTTCAAGATATTGATCCCAGAAATGTATTGTTTAATCTTAAAGAATTTGATTGATCATGATCTTATTCAACAAAGAACATCAGTAAATAAGGAGTCTTATATTGAGACTTCAATAAAATTGTGAGCTTGAAGTTAAAACCCATGCTGGTACTTGGCAGATTGGTTTCATAATCTTCACAATATTTCTAAAAAGAGGTCAAAATTACTTCAGTACTGGCTAACTTTGTTGAGATGACTCAGATATAAAGTGGCAAAAAGTATTCTGTGGAAGAGATGTACTTGGCTACTATTTTTTTTCCCACTAGCTTCTGAATTTTCTTTCAGAATCAAAAGGTATCACTGAGATTTCATCCATTTATGTATGTATAACACGCAAATCGTATTTTTCTAGACTCTGCCTAAGTTACTAACAATAGAACATTCAATTTGGGATCTCTCTAATTAGTTCTCACTGAACAGTCATTAAAATGTCTAAATGATATGGACGTTTCTTGGTGTCATCAGGGGATTATTCTCCTAAGCACATTCCTTTAGTTTTAAAGAATAAATATCAATTTTTATTGCTAGCATTTCTTGGGTTTCTGTTGTTTGGAAAATAGGTCAACAAAAAAAAGAGATTATCTAGCCAATACAGATCAGTCATCAGCTAGTCTGATCCCTGAGGCTTTTTTAATACTTGACACAACGCATACAGATGTTGTCCAGGAGAACACTGACAGTAATCAAAGGTGTGTTTTGAGTTAGATACAGTGGAAGCTATGTCAGATCTCTAAACTTGAGAATTACTTATAGACTAATTCTAGAGTTCTGGAGTGATGTGTACTGGCCTTCAGTTGCTACAGAAAATGAACCTTCATCCATAAATTAAACCAATATAATAAAAAAATGTAAAAGCTACTTTTTGTTTACAGTCTGATGCAAACTTAAGTTTTAGAAAAATTTCCACTGCTAGAAAGCTGAAGGTTCTCAAATTCCCAATTATAATGCAAATTTTAATAAAAAATAACTTCTTTATATCATGCATCTTCTGATAATATGTATGTTTGATTTCAAGCTGAAGTAATAGAAAAGATGGCTGGTGCCACAACTTGTACCTTTTACACTATGTTTTATTGAGAAAGAAATACATTTGGCTCTTTTTGTATTCAGAATACATTTAGAAAATAACACATTTGAACAATGTAGCCTGCTACAGGAGCAACTCACTTCTTTGCATTGCACTTCTCCCAGGTAAATTACCTTTAACAGCACTAAAACCGAGAAAAACTGGTTTGACAAGGTGTGAGCGTGTAAGCTTGCAAGCCTATTAAGGATCTGATCTACTTGCTCCTTCTAAAGGAAATAGGCACTGTTTTCCATTACTTCAAATGGCATATTCCTCAGAAACTATACTCAAGGGAAATATACTGTAATCTCATAAAATGTCTTCTGGTCAATCCTTGACCAGGGACTGAAAAAGAATAGCTGTTCACAGACAGTACTTCAAGGTAGGATATCAAACCAGAGGCTCAGGCCTGAACTCAGCAAACACTCCTTTGAAATGGGTTGTTTCTACTGAAAGGCTGATTCTCAGAAGGCTAGGTTGCAGAAAGGATTTTAATTTTCTCTTGAAGTTATTTGTGCTTCTTTTACAAAGAAACAGTTCTGTCGTTTCCACAGTGATCATAATCATGTTGCTCTGAAAGCATTAATTTATTAATATTCTAACCCCAGGCAACTGTACCTCTGTCCAAGAGAAATTCAGTATAGTAGTCATTTTGCCACCATATCCCATTGGTAATAAATAATAAAATTTATAAACTGAAAATCCAGATTCATGACCATAGCATTCGTCAATTTATTCCTCACTCTAAATGATCATTCAAGTGAAGACTGACAATAAGGTTCATCTTTAGAAAAAAAGTTCAGCAAACTGAAAAAGCCATATGACATTTGGCTTCAAGATTGCTTTTCGCACTGCATAATCCAACATTTCACCAAAACATAAATATTGGAAAAGTAAAGATATAGACAGATTTATTCCCTGAGAATCTTTTCATCTGTGCCAGGGCTTGGGGTCCTTGTATAAGTTTCATCTCATGATCAGGTTTATGGTCAAGCTTAGTTCTAGGTCCGTTAAGGTTGAGGTTGGCAGAGACAAAGCCTGAAGCTGCAGTTGGTATGGGGCTGCCAAGGGGAGTGTTATGCTGCAGAGAGACGTATTCCCTGAGAACATTTTCATGTGGGCCATGGGTGGATGCCCATGGTCAAGTGAAGAGTTGGCTGACTGGGTTTGCAAGCAAGCAGTTTGGGGCACCTCAAAATCTGGAAAACAAGGTGAAAGTGGTGTTGTTGCATGCCTGTAAATAAGCGGATGCTGAGAGGACAGCATTATGAGCGAGGTTCTTGTCTTTTCCATGGTAAGTCTACAGAGCAGGGTGCCTACCTGAAGTGCATATAGGCTAATGTAGACAGCATGGGGACTATGCAGAAATTAGAGGTGTGCATGCATCTGCAGGACATGGATCTCACTGGGATCACAGAGGCATGATGGGATAGCTAACAGAAATGTTGGAATGGATGCATACAGGCTCTTTAGGCGGGACAGCCAGAGAGGTGAGAAGAGGGAACTGTTCTTTGCATGAGAAAGAAGCAAGACTGTCTGGAGCTCTGTCTCTGATGATGATCCAGTTGAGAATTTATGGGTGAAGGTAAGGGGGCAGAACAAGGTGAGCATTATCATCACGACTGCTTGCTGCAGACTGCTTGATCAGGATGAAGTAGATGAGAAGTCTTTCAGATAACTGTTAGAACCCTTACGTTCTCAGACCATGGTCCTCACTGGGGACCTGAACCATCCTGGTATCTGCTAGAGGTAACCCAGGAGGTTTCTGGAATGCACTGATGACAACTTCCTGACGCAGGCAGCTGAGGAACTAATGAGGGGAAGCACTCTCCTGGACCTGCTTCTTAGAGGAAAAAAAACCACCTGCTTCTTGTTTTGAAGAATATCATGGAATATAGTCCTGTCTGATCAACCTGACAACCTTATGTGATGAGAAGACTGTCTTGGTGGATTCTGGGAAAGCAGTGGGTGTTGCTTGTCTTGACTTTAGAAAAGACTGTAGATACTTTGTCCAGGAGTATTCTCATAGACAAACTGAGGAAGTACAAATCAGATAGATATTCAGTGAGGTGTACTGAAAACTGGCCGAATGGCTGAGCCTGGAAGGTTATGATCAGTAGTACAAAGTCCATCTGGAGGGCAGTCACAGTAGAGTATCCCAGTACTGGGATCAATACTATTTAATATCTTCATTCATGACCTGGATAATAGGACAGAGGGAACCCTCAGCAAACTTGTAAAAAATGCAAAACTTGGAGGAGTGACTGATACACAGGAAGGTTGCACTTCCATCCAGAGGGACCTCAATAGGCTCAAAAACTGGGCTGACAGGAATTTCACAAAATTCAACAAGGAGTCCTAAGTCCTACAGCTGGTGAGGAGCAACCCTAGGCACCGGTGCATGCTGGGGCTGACTTTCTGGTAAATGGGTTTGCAGAGAAGGACCTAAGGGTGCTGGTGGACAAAGGTGAACATGAGCCAGCAATGTGTCTTTGTGGCAAATAAGGCCAATGGCATCCTGTGTTGCTGTGGCAGGTACAGTCCCCCCCCCCAAGACAAAACACATGGGCTGTGCTGAGCAGCTTGGCGCCTTGGCCATTCAGTTGCCAGTCAGTTACACCTTGCNGCATGGGTAAAATCGTTGTTAGCAAGTCAAGGGAGGTGATTGTTCCATGGATGAGACCATATTTAGAACATTGTGTTCAGTCTGGGCTCCCCAGTACATCAACTTACTTGAATAAGTCCATCTAAAGGCCATGAAGATGATGAAGCAACTGGCAGCTGTGTCATATGAGAAGAGTCTGAGAGATCTGCAACTGTTCAGCTCGGAGAAGAGAAAGCTCAGGGGAGATTTCATCAATATGTATATCTATCTAATGACAAAGTGTAAAGAAGGTAGAGCCAAACACTTTTCAGTGGTCCCCAGTGATAGGACAGGTTCTGAGCAACAGACTTAATTTGGCACTGTACTGAGCAGGAGGAATGGACTAAAAAATCTCCAAAGACTCCTTCCAACCTCAAGGATTCTGTAATTCTGTCCTGGGATAAAGCTCAGCACCAGCCTTGGATTATATTTAACCTTGAGTTGAGGTTAGTATTGATAGACAAAACATGGAGCTCCAGTTGGTGTGAAGCTACCGGGAGGGGAAGGTCATGGAAATATTTCTCCTCTATGAAATTGTTCAGATGAGTCTTGACTCATCTGACTAATTGAACTACCTAGTAGCTTATTCCCTCCGAAGTTCCCTTTGATCATTGGCTAAGCCTCAGGTGCCTCTAGAGTTAGGATTAGGAGAAAGACAAAGCCTATAGCTCTACTTGGGGTAGGACTTGAAAGGGTCTGCCAAGCAGAAGGTTATGATGGAGAAAGGTTTATTACTTGAGTACTCTACAATGCAGGTCATAACTGGGAGTGCTTGGCTAAGGCTCAGTCCATGCCCAGATTTTGGGATTAGGGTTGGAAGAGAGACAAAGCTCATAGCTCCTGCTGGTGAGAGACTACAAAGACACTGCCAAAAGCATTGGTATGTTGCAGAAGGCAAAGTTGCATGCTCCAGTGCCCTTTGGACTGCCAATGGAACTTTTCAGGTCAAGGTGTAGTTCTACAGTTAGAGTCTGAAGAGACCGAGCATAGAGATCCACTTTTCATAAGTCTCCTAATAGGCTGTGCTGGAGAGAGCTAAACATAATTCTCCACTTCGTGTGTGGCTTTCAAGGGATTTCTGCTGGATTCTTCTTCCGGTTTTAGAGTAAGCATAAGATACATTTTAAATTACTGACAAGAAACCCTAAATAGTTAGTAAAGAATGACAGCCAATATGGTGTTGATGTCAGTTTTCCATTATCACCATGCAATTCTGACCGACACAGAAGATACATGGCATACTACTCTACTAGCAGCAAAGTTATAGAGAAACTTAGCTATAAATGGAATCTGTACTACATTAATACACTTTTCCTTTAACTTGCTACAAAAATCAACCTGCCCTTGGCTGTTATTATGTTGATAGTAGTTCTTTTCCTCTAATGAATAAATGTCAAGGTAAACAGAAGTCATTAACATGTATTGAAAGTGTGGAGGATTTCTGATCAACAGAATCTGAAGCATATTTTAATGCAATCAACGATTAATAAATGACTAGATTAGTGATAAAACGAACAGATTATGACCAAAAGTTTTGGTCAGTCAGTTTGTTCAAAAAAATTTTGGTAGCCAGTTATTTGTAGTTAAATAACTATATAAAAATACTGGAACAGGCATGAGTTTTTTTAAAACTCCATACATGAGACAAGCCTCTCTCCTTATTATGAGAAACTACAAACTGGCAGAGAAAATCACTATTATCATTAAAATGTATTGAATACTCTGAAGAGTGGGGGAGCTGCTCAGGCAGTGAGAGCAACCATTAATAAGTGAGATATCATTTACTCAAACATATTAAAATACCTGGATCTTTGGGGATCCAGTTCCATATTCAGGACCACAGTGACAGTCCTAGGAAAGATCTTGACATCTCTTAGTTTAGACAGCATAACACATGTCCACAGTCATCTTAGGTCTCATACTGTCTAAAGAAAAATATTCCTCCTCAAAAGTGTTTAAAGTCTAAATGAGGATTCTGAGGCTAACTCTTCATTACACTCTATTAACTACTATTAATATAGGATGGATATTATTTATAAGGGATGGGCTTTTTCATTAAAACTTTTGCCAAAAGTGAATTATATTCACTTTGGGAATCAGGGCTAGCCCAGACTCTGATAACAGTGAGTGAATAAATTCAAAGAGAGACAACAGCTATGTCCTGAGGTTTAAAAATGCCTTCACAGACAAATTGTGAAGTCAGAATCACTGTTCATCACATAATAATGACAACAAATGACGTCACTTTCCTGATCTCAAATGTCCTACTTATTTATAAAACAGATATTGCTTGAAATTGATATTTTTTTGCAGTGGCTGACTTGAAAATAAGCTCCGTGGTCAGGCAAATTGCAAAGCTCAACCTTTCTGAAACTCTTGTAGTTATTCTCAGTAGTAGGAATACTTGGCAGGGGGTATAATGTACAAATGCAGAAGTTATTATGCAATTCCAGGGGTTATTTTTTGCCAAAGGAAAACTAACGCTATCATACTGATATAAAATACATATCTAGGAAAAACTTTATTTTCCTGTAGGCAGAGGCTTCTATATGGTAAGCAGGATAAATTCTCTAGCATTTATGGTTTTCCACTGTAAATAACGAGAACTTGAGGTATTTGTTAATTCATGCTTTTTACTGAAACACTTTTTCTATTAAAAAAAAATGTTATTTTAGATGGCCAAATATTGAAAAATATTATTTATTTTTAACCAGATGCAACATTAAAGCATTTGACCCTTTGTAACAAAATTATTTTTCTGTTCTAAGTTTCACATCTGTCAAGGAAGGTATTTTTTTTCCTATACTTATATTTTTTATAGTTGTCCATACAAAGTCAATGGCAAAAGCTCAACTGGTTTCAGTGACTCACAATGATTTTTCCTCTGGTAAACTTTATTTATGTATACAATTACTTTTCAAATTGTTTTTTTATACACAGTTACTTGTGCTGTCTCTGATTATTTTTTATCACTGATCTCTTAAATATCTTCAAAAGTTGTTATATAATTGTGTTTAGTAACAATGAGCTCATATCTATATAGTAATCATAATTATGCGTTTCAGGTAGCTCCTAAATGTGATCCATATGTAATACATATCCTGATACCATAAATATATCTATTTTAAGCCAGAAAATTTAATTTCACAAAATTATGAGAACATGCTATTGGAAAAGTTCTCACAGGATATCACTCAAATCTATAGTATGACAGGTGTTATGTGGTATAATCACTCTCTTAAATATAGAATCATAGAATCATAGAATGTTAGGAGTTGGAAGGGACCTCTAGAGATCATCTTGTCCAACTCCTCTGCCAGAGCAGAATCACCTAGGGCAGGCCACACAGGAACGCAACCAGGCGGGTTTTGAAAGTCTCCAGAGAAGGAGACTCCACAACCTCTCTGGGCACCTTGTTCCAGGCTCCATCACCCTCACAGGAAAGAAGTTTCTCCTCATGTTGAGGTGAAACTTCCTATGTTCTAACTTAAACCCATTATTTCTTGTTCTATTGCTAGGCACCACTGAAAAAAAAGATTGTCCCCTTCCTCTTGACACCCACCCCTTAGATATTTATATACTTTAATAAGATCCTCTCTCAACTGTCTCCTTTCAAGGCTAAACAGCCTCAGGTCACTCAGTCTCTCTTCATAGGAGAGATGCTCTAGATTAAGATGATCCTCGTAGCTCTCCGTTGGACTCTCTCCAGTAGGTCCCTGTCTCTCTTGAATTGGGAGCCCAAAACTGGACATAGTATTCCAGGTGTGATCTCTCCAGGGCAGAGTAGAGGGGGAGGAGAACCTCCCTAGACCTGCTGGACATGGTTTTCTTAATGCACCCCAGGATCCCATTGGCCCTCTTGGCCACAAGGGCACATTGCTGTCCCGTGGACAACTCACTGTCCACTAGGACTCCAAGGTCTTTGTCCATGGGGCCGCTTTCCAGCAGGATGTCCCCTAATCTGTCCTGGTGCCTGGTGTTATTCCTCCCCAGATGCAGGACTCTGCACTTGTCCTTATTGAACTTCATGAGGTTCACTTTTGCCCAGCTCTCTAGCCTGTCTAGATCTTGTTGGACAGCAGCACAGCCTTCTGGTGTGTCATACTTTAACAAGATTAGAGGGGCTGTGAAACCACAAAGTATGGATGGGAAGGTCCAACTGCCAGTGTATAAATTAGTAAATGTATCTCCATGGTGCAACAAGTTTTAGAGTACATGATTTTTTCTTGGATAAAGCTGATATATAGTCCACAGTTGTTTTGTTAAGCATCATTCTTGATTTTTATCTCATGATCTTGATATTTTGATTCAAGACACAGCCACCCCAAAAAAAATCTCAGTGTCTCTGGTCACAGTACACTCTAAATTCATATCTTCTCAGCAACCAAAAAATCCCCAAACCATTCCAAAACCCAAGACCCTACAACAACATCAAGGAAACATCTCAAGCACAATGAGAACACTACTTAGCAGGAACTGACTGAAGTATTTAAAGGGCAAGATGATTTCATGCAGGCTGTAGTTAAAAAAAAAATATCAGTAGCAGATATTTAAAATAAAAACATGCTGTTGATCAAAAGAATTCTGAAAGAAGAAAAAGGTCACTGTGGCTGAAAGTCAGCTTCAACAGCTGAAGAAGTGATCTTGGTATATAAAGAAAAACTTCAAAAGGAAGCTATCTAAAAATTAAGAAAATTAGAAGAGTACATAAAATATGACAAGTTGCATGTAAGTGTAAATTAGAATAATGCTGAGAAAAAAAAAAATTGGAAGAAATTTCTAAACACATAAAAACTAATTGTTTTTGAATTTATAACTCATCAGGAACAGAAACTTACTGCAGAGGGGTGTCATGCCTTAGTGTGAATTCACTACGAGTTAACAAGTATGTGAATAAAATTATCTGATGTAGCTTTTCAAAAAACTTTTCCACAAACGGACTTACAAGGGCTTTAAATGCCTGCAAGACTTCAAAACAAAGTGATAGAAAACAAACAATGAAAGAACATGACCTATTTATTTCACCTATGGACAGAGGTTAGCAGAAGGCTCTCTAGAACCTTTCCCTAGATTCTAGTCACCTCAGGATTTTCATATATCTTCTGGAAAAATATAGGGATGAACATTGTCATCAGAAAATTTTCAGATGAGAGCAGTTGTTCAAGATAACTAAATATGAAGGTGTTTGTGAGACACTATAGAAAGAAAGTTGTGAAGTGAGGTCTGTCACTTCCATGATATCTAGGTTTTGCAGTTTAATGTTTGATGGGTAGTCTGTCATCTAATTATTTTTAATAATACTGTAGCTTATCTTCTCTAGACAGAACTTGTTTCTTTTACAAGATGCAGGAGTAACAAACATATTCTTCTTCTTCACAGTAACTATCCATCAAAACTTAAACACAATAGAGATTTTCTGTTAGTCAATACACAAAATATTTTTTTCAATAAGTTGTCAAAGTACGGCGTTAACTTCAGTCTTGAACTACATAGTAAAACTAATAAATACTAATGAGTTTCAAGAGACTATAACAATATGTTATCCCAGTAAAAGTGTCAGTGAGGTTGGTGAGTTTATCTTTGAGCCTACAATGTGTTCTAGGTAACTCCAATGAAATCAGGTTTTAAAATAAAAATATCAGCTGTTTCAGTCTTAGTAGGTAGGAAGGGCTTCTGTCAATGTAAATTAGAATCTTTTATGGCCTCTCATGAGAACTAAAAGGATTTGTGGATTCTCATTTTTTCTGCTAAGAACAGTGTCTTGTTAAAAAACAATTTTATTTATTTCACCTTTGAAGAACTATGCTTTAATGATAGGTAAAATAATGTGCAAGTTCTATTGGCAATAAGGATTTCTAACATTTTTTGAATATCCAGGTTATCTGATTCTACTACACATGTATCTCTAGCACTCCACTTGAATGTAGCTACAAGTAGAGTGTCCAATTTCCATCAAATTTTACAGGCAGATAGAATTTTCAAAGGTATAACCACATCAATAGTTTTGTGAAAATAAATAGCTTAAAGAAGACAAATTGATGTAAGGGAGTACTCACTAACATTCCAGTGAGGAATTAGCTATTCATCTGGTCAGTCATCAACTGTGTGGCAGTACCCAGAAGACCAATAAGCATAAGCATGTTAAAGAACCAGAGACTGCATATGGCTCCAAAACAATTGCAGCATTTGCTACCTTTATTTTGATTTGTGGGCAAAGTAGAATTAGTGAGAGACTTGGAAAAAGCTGAGAGTATGATGATGGAAAGACCTAAGGAGCATGAACTCATGATATTGCACAGAGATGTCTTTAGAAGTTTGAACAGACTGGATACGCCATAGCATGTAGATTCTTGGACAAACTAAGGACAATGTGACTGAGTTGGTGGGAGGATAGTAGACATTGTAAATGGGAGAGGTAGGCAGTTGGGAAGGACAGTTGGAGGTCATGAAACAAATTTATGCAAAACCACTGTTGACAGAACTATTTGTCTTAAAAAAAAAAAAAAAAGAAAAAAGCTGAATTTACTATGAAGAGAATAGAAAATCACAAACTGAAATGTGATTTTGCATATAAAATTCTACAGATTCCTCTAGAAGTCCAATACAAGACATAAAATTATGATCTGAACAATATGACAAACAGTTTAAAGGTACAATTTAATGAGTTGTGTTGAATTTTGAATCAAGCCCTGGTGTTTCAGTGAGTTATGACGGCACACAAATGTTGCTTCTTTAAGCAGCATATCTTTGTCTTTGAGCCAGTGCTGTGTTTCTGAAATGCCTCACAAAGTTTGGATTTCATAACCTGTTATCCTTTAAGTGGTCACCAGCTTTTAAAGGACTGGAAGTTACAAGCATTAAGTGTGAGATTTCTTTCAAGATTATGTTAGTATTAGAAGTAAAAGCAGGGTGTCAAGGTCATCTTTATGAATAATAAAGGTATTAGAGGATATATGAAAGTCTTATTCAAAACCAGAAATTAAATGATTCTTGCAAGATTTTACTAGGAAAGTTTGTATGTGATATCTGGCATTTGAATTAACAATATCAGATAGCCCAAATAATTTTTTTATTTGTTTTATTTTTAATTCACTACAACTTAACATCATGTCTACTCCAAATAAATACACAGTTATAACTTATTCTGGTACTCAAGTGGATGGAAATTAAGTCCTGAAAAAGAAGGAATCTGAAAATACCAGATGTTAATAGAAACATGGGGAATTTTTTTGTAGTTTTGCAAAATATTTTTTTTTAAAAGTATTACTGAAGATTCTTTTGAAAAGGTGAGAAATACCATTGAAAAGGTATTTCAATGAAAGCCAGGGGGTTTGCTTTTGCCTCAGTATCACATTTTTTTACCTGCAAACCTTCCATTGTTTCACTTCTCAAGTTGAAGTAAAAAGTGACCAACTTTTTAAACACTTGGGATCAAATCAATCCCTACTATGAATAACTTAACAGGAACTGACTCCAGCTTAAATATGTTTTTATGAGGAATACAAATGCAAAGATTCTTATGTACAGTAAGATATTTATAGTAATGCTTAAGTAATTTTTTAGGGAATATTGTTCATTCTATAACAGCCTTAAAAATGGTTGATTTGAAATATTTCTGCTTGTTTATTTTTCTGTCTTTGAAAAAGTTTTCCATTCAACATGACAAATCTGTTAAACCCCAAATTAAATATTTGGTCTAGATTTATCCCACAAGCTTTAGAGATATAATAGGAAAAGCGAAGGGCTTTTACAGCTGGTTATTTCAGTCAGCTAAGATCTTAATTGCTCTCAGGAGGCAACTTTATTTCCATTAACTTTACGATAAGCCTAGAATGATTAGGATCTTAACATAGGATCCTCAGTTAAGTGCCTATCCTTATCTGGGCTGAATCCATAATTTTAGCATTTTAATCCTCTCTACTTGAGGAAGGGAAGGGAAGGGAGAATAAATTACACATCTATTGGAAAAGAAATGTTGTCATATCCTCCTTCAGTCTCTCCTGTAGCTGGGATATTTACTTGAACATAATTTTCCTAGGTAAATGTGAAAGATGAGAACTCAACTCTGCTGCTTACTTCCTGTGTTTTATCTACAGCTGTAGTGAATCATTCTGACATTTGACGCACGCTTTTGTCAGTGCTTCTTAGAGTTGCTGAGTGATTCTTCTAGACAACACAATGGACAAATACCATTATTTCTGTGTTGCAGTAGCAACTGTAACTATGGCAAAGGGATTTGGATGCTTTTGTTGCCAGCTGAAGTACCATTTTTGTTCTGCCTTTTCAGTGTGCTGGCTCTTAACTATGTGGTATCTGGGATATTCTGTCAATCCTTCCTTATGAAGTTCAGGTTTTTCCCTTATATAATTAAACATCTGCTAAAGCACTAGCAGGAGCCCAGTTATTCCATTTTGGAATTATTTCAGCTTATAGTGAGAAGGATGTTCTGCCAAGAAGTGGAAAATCATTTCAGATCCACTGTTTTTCTGGTGTATCTAAACTAACACATCATCTCTCAGGTGCATGTTCTTAAAGATTTTTTTCACTAATTTCAGAGGGCTAATCAAGACATAAACTTACCAGCACAATCTTAGGATTAGGTAGGATGTCTTCAAATATTTGGGAAAAAGAAAAAAACCTACAGAGAAATTGTGAGTATGCATCATTTTAATAATAATATGGTAGAAAAGTAAAGGATGTGTTTTAACTATCAAAAGGTAATAGGAAATTGAACTCTCAAGTTCAATTTAAACTGTTGCTACATAAACCAGACCATTCCATGGCATGTTGTGATGACTATTCAATGGCAGGGCATTCAGAAGTCTCTTACTATAGAAAACTGTAATAAAATGAGAGAAGTAGACTACCAGGTGGATCAGTTTTCCCATAGTTTGGAATTACCTACCCTTCACAAACACATATACAGATTCATTAATCAACACTTAGAACACTAGACCTGCAATCAAAAGATAATTTGATATTCAGTGGGAATAGTATGGTTGGTCTCCGTATTAGTTTTAGGAAATCAACTCTCAGTGAGTCAGTTTGATTAGCAGTACAAAATCTGAAATGAAAGCTGAATCACAGGATTCTTTAATGTTATGTTTGCTTTTCCTGAACGTAAAGACATCATTTATATTTTCATAAACACTACCTGCTATTGCTAAGAACAATATAGCCTGAAAAGTATATTACAATACAAAGAAATAAAGAAAACCAGTAATTTTCTGTTTGATTTTCCTTGACTGTCAGCAGATTTAGTAGTGCATAAGAAAAGAAAATAAATTAAAAACTATTTGAGAATTGAAAGACAAAATTAGGTGCTTCACATTGGAGATGAAGGTCAATTCTGTACACACTCACTTTACACATCTTCATGATTTCATTGCAGGAAGTACCGAAACACAAGGAAAATAGATGACAGTGATTATCAGTTCTTACTGAATCAACATGAAAATTCCAACAGATCTAAACCCAACATCTAAGAACTTAAGCCCAAATCTTTTCTCCAGAGTATTTTTCCTCATAAAAAACCCCAACCAAACATAAAAAAAAAATCCCAACCAATCCAGAATATTTAATAATTGCCTATTATTCACTTTATATGTAATTGTTTATGCAGAGATGCTGATTTTGAAGTGGATACCACAGTGCTATTTCATGGAACTCCATAGTAATCTATTAGAAAATAAGTACTGTCAAATATTACTATATCTCTTCCTTCACCAAAATTTAATCCGAGTTGGGTCAGAGGAAACATAATTGTTGTATAAAAGTTTGCACTTATAATATTTCTTTCATTCTCATCATGTATTTTTCTTCCTGAGTTTACATTTGCAATTAAAGTAAAAGAAGTACTGAGTCTAACCAAGGATAAAAGTACAGGAAAAATCATATGCAAAAGCAAATAAAAGCCTTACAAGAAGATTTGTCATCATCTTAAAATAAACTTCATTCTTTGTGCCTACAGCATGGTGACCAAAATAACTTTAGTTACTCCTCCATTTTTAATACAAATATTTTTGGAGTATTAAAATAAAATGATTAAAAACAGCTCATGCAAGTTAAATTTATTAATATGAGAACATTCATGCAGGGTCTTTCAATTTATTGAAAAAAGTTTTGTTCTACTTTGTTGTTGTTAATGGTTTCACTTTTTAAACAAAGTTATAATTAAATGAGAATGGTTGCTCAAATATCTGTCATTAATTAAGGCAGGAAAAGTGCTGCATGGGAAAGTTTCAAAGCTCAATTAGTATTCTTCACAAAAGTTTCTTTTCTCTGTGTGTAAAATTACTAAACAACACCTACTCATGTCTTGTTGGTAGTAGTAAAGGAATAAGTTAAAAACACTTCCTCAAATGTGGTGAATTGTTATACTGCTATTCCTATTTTTTTTCAATTTTACTAGCCATACACTCATTCAATTTCTTTTTACTTTACATTAATTGTCTTTAAAAAACACTATGAATGTGTAGATTTGCTAATAATTGTTTATAAGTAATAATATTGAGAAATTATCATGAACTTCAGTGCTTAGCTCCAAGCACTTTCCTTTCAATATTTTATAGAGTGAAGTGATAAAAAATAAAAAAAATCAAATAAATAATGAATAAATACCAGGTGCTGACATTATTCAGTGCTGTAAGAATAAGATAACATCAACAGAAAAATAATTTAATCTCACACACATAGGTTGAATTAAAAGGTATTAGAAGTCCAAACAGAGATATACATCAAAGTCCAGATCAACTTTTTTTTTTTTAATTTTCGTGTTTTCAATAAATTATATAATAGTTTCCATTTATGTAGGCACTTATATATACACTTGAATGTGTGTGCAATAAATCAATGCAAAGCTCTTTTGACTATTGTAGGGATATCACTTTATAGGTATGGTATGGGTCAACATCTATTTTGTCAGCCTCACCTCCATCCCTGGGAAGGTGATGGAACGACTTATCCTTGGTGCCATCTTAAGCCATATCAAGGATAAAAGGGTCATTAGGGGCAGTCAACATGGCTTCACCAAGGGGAAGTCGTGCTTGACCAACCTCCTAGACTTTTATGAAGATGTGACCAGGTGGCTAGATGATGGTAGAGCAGTGGATGTGGTCTACCTTGACTTCAGTAAAGCATTCGACACAGTCTCTCACAGCATCCTTGCTGCCAAATTGAGGAAGTGTGGACTGGATGATCAGGTAGTGAGGTGGACTGTTAACTGGCTGGTGGGAAGAAGCCAGAGAGTGGTGGTCAATGGGGCAGAGTCTAGTTGGAGACCTGTGTCCAGTGGAGTCCCTCAAGGGTCAGTACTAGGTCCAGTATTATTCAAT
>VWZK01012090.1:18071-30695 GCA_013396935.1 Baryphthengus martii
GCCTGGACACCTTCCTGTGTGATGTCATTTAGGTTCCTGCTCTGGCAGGGGGATTGGACTTGATGATCCTTTGAGATCCCTTCCAATCCCTAACATTCTGTGATTCTGTGATTTTGACCTGTAAAAATCTATGTGCTTTCACCCATAGACTCATTAATTTCAATGGATATAAGATTCTACTGCCTATAAGGAAAAGCAGATAAAATACTGATAATACTGTTTGCCAAAAATGTGAAACTACTAGATTACACCTGACATGAGCAATAGGTACAGGCCACCTACTGTCTTGGTTTAAGGAAGGCTTTTATTGTGTTGACAGCATTGAATTGTTCTGCTTGACTGAAACTGAAGAACTTCCACTTATGCCTAGAAAGAGAGCTTTGGGCACCAGATGAACTTTGAGGCCAGTAAAGCTCTGAAGTCATACTTTACTGTGTATAGAATTTTTACAGTTTTTTCAGGATGAAGGCCTTAATGATATTTAATGAATAAGCAATAACAAGACAGGAATACTGAAAGCAAAATTTTAATTGACCCTGTGCTGGGTTGTTTCCCTGTATCTACCATTATTATGATTCTGATACGATGAATACTTCATTAAATTTAAAACTTTCTTTATATAATTAGATTAGATCTGAAATACAATTACTAGTTGCACTTTAATGCTACCATTTACACCAACAAACTGGATAAACCTCCACATTTCTCTATATTATTTTGACTTGGTGTAAAGTGATATGTGACTCCTCTAGAGGATACACATCCAAAAAACTCTATGGCTTTGCTATTTAGTTACCAGTTAAATATTATAAGAATGATTACATTTACAGGATTACACAGGAAAATCTATACTATTTTACTAGAATAATAACAGTGGCAACACATACAGAATGGAAACAGACAATGCAGAAATTTTCTTAAAAATGCATGTTATAGTTTGCTTCAGAGATCAGTATTGCCTCAAGAGCTATTAAAAAGTGAGATTTGTTACCCTAATTTACAGAATAATGTCAATGACTGAAAGAAGAGGAAGTTTTGCTGGTTTTGGTTTTTTTTGAAACACAGAGTATAACGTGGATTTTTAAAATTAATGCTATTTCCAGATACTTCCAAATTGAGTTTATATTATAAATTATTCACATGGGCCACATTTTAAAATTCAGACCAAAGAATTCTATATCAGATGATCATGACTCAGTGATCCTTTTGACCTGTTGACTGGCTTTTGCCATTATCATGAGTAGATAATATCATGATATTGGTGCTACAGTCTCTTAATGGTATTATTAAAAGGGGAATTAGTACATGTGAACTTACTCCAATAATCATTCCGTTTGTCAGTGTCACTTGAATTAGGACATCTGAACCTCATATTAAACTTCAGGCTGTATTCAGATGATTATTTGTTTTTTTTCTTGTAATCAGCAATTGGCTCACTCATCACAAAATACTCTGAATTTGTTTATTCTCTTCTTAATAAAAACTATCTCCCTAAGTATGTCTGTGTATAAATACGACATTCTAATGATATTTAAGTTTGTAAACTTGACTTACGTTACATTCACATGACATGAAGTAGATAGTCAAGTTGATATGGCATATAATATTTTCAGTTAAATCCACACTAAATAATGTGAAAGAGACATGGTAGTATTCCTAAAACTGCTATCTTTCTCTACAGTCTGTTACTGTGGCACCAGAATAACATTATGGCTGATAGCTTTCAACCTGTGGGCCACACCTGCTAATGCACTTGTGGCTCAAAATTCTTTAGAAATATTATGGATAATTTACTAATGTGTGTTTAATTAATTTTATTCAATTAATTAAATTGGATAAACTGGAAGAAAATACAATAGCAAGTTCAATAAAAACAGAAGTATTAGATGTAGCTAATCATAGATAAAATATACAATATAACATGTAGGAAAAAAAAGATTTTTCAATATAGACATTACCTTTTCCTCAAACTAATATAGATATACAAATCTTACAAGCATGTAGTTTTACAGAGATGATGTCAAATTCAGTACATATCTTAAAAAATTATATTTCTTGACATTTTCCAAAACAAGAAATAAAAAAAAAAAAAGTATTGGAAAAGCCAGAACTATAGCTTAGAATCTCATCTAAACTGAAATACCTGCTTCGTTCTACCTTTAGAGAATAGTGTTCTAGAGAGAATATGAAATTAGAAATTCAAGAGGAAAATAAGTAGCTCTTTGAGCAGCAGAACTAATGAAGTTTGGTTCTCCGTAGATTCGTTTTGTGGATGATTGGCACAAAGTGTGAGATCTGACTGGAGGCTTACCAGTTTGGGAATATCTGTAGGTTTTTATTCTGTCTCTCCCTCACATGTATATGAATATAAATGGAGGAACACAGAACATTCACGAAATAACTTCACAAAAAACCTTACACTTCTCTGTAGTGTAATAAAAAATGAATGGAAGTGACTAGGGAGAGTAAGAAGGGTCATATTTTTGGTTACTTGGTTACGTGAAGGTAACTTAGCTAACTTTAATTCTAGTACTTAACATCACCAGTCCAACTCAGGGTATTTGGGTAAGCAGCAGCTCTTGTTCCTGAAGGAGTTGGTACAAACAGTTCACTCCCCCTTTCCTCAGAGAAAATCTCACATACATCATTCTCATCCACACTACATTAGTCCAATCTCCTCCAGACTCTGTGTAATGCCTTGGTGGCCCAAAGACAGAATTAATCATCATCATTATAGCTAGCACTTCTCTTTAATTGTGCTAAAATTAAATCCCTTTTCAAATGTTCTGAAAAAAATATAGGTCTCTGTCACAGTCCACTGAGTTCTATTTCTATGAGTATAGTACTACAAGTAAGAGCTACATTTAGAAATCTTGGAAGACTGACAATAAAATCACAGGTTTTCATTAAAAAGGATATTTCACAGTTTTAAAACTCTACTGAAGAAAGCTGTCTACACTACCAAGAATACTCTTAACCCCCTTTCAGTGGTATATAGCAGAAGAATGACTTACTTGATATAATTAATAATGAGATCATTGACAGAGAGAACTGTTATTGATATATATGATATATTATACATTTAGGTTATATACCTGTCATTTTATACACAGTACAGATATAAAGAGAATAAGACTTCTTTAAAGAATATAAGACTAGAATAGCAAGTTAGAACAAACCAGTAAGTACAAGAAACTGGACAGGGTAGATAAGATTGTGAACAAACTCAATAAAAACAACAGAATGCTGAAATAGAAGCTATGTGATCACTACATGATCAGACAATTCTGTGCAAGAGCTATACAAATAATGAACTTACCTGGTCTTTGTTCTTAAACTGGCTACAATTTGACCAAAAACATCCAACACTTGATTCCAATCATATTATTTAAATGAAACAGAATGAGAAATGTTTCTTTGCATTATTAAAAATTATTAACTTTTATTTAGATTAATTTCAATATAGAATTAGCACTTTAGGAAAAAAGTAAGTGTGACTGAAAGGAACCATTAAGAATCATTCTTGCCTCTTTTCTCCTTCTACATTCTTTTGTTTTATTTTATTTCTGAAAACACTTGAGTAAATGGTATGTGTTTGGGAAGAGATGAAAGGTGAGACGGAGAGTATTTTTTTGATGCAGGTTTTCTCAGATTAAGAGTTGAAACTGGTGTGAAAACATTTGTGAAAATAAAAAGAAAGTAGGGCAATGAAACTAACATAATTTGTAAATAAAAGCAGCGAAGTATTGATATAGTAACGGACATGATGATGATGAAGACTTCTGCTTTGTAACAGCAAAACTGATACAGATATTTATATAACAGTAGAATACAAGAACTTTTAAGAATCAGTGACCTAGTAGAAACAATTTATATTTTTTAAGAGGAACAAATACTTCCCTGGTAATATAATCAGAAGATCTGAAAGATACATTCTGGGTAAATAAATCCAGAGATCAAAATAAGGGAAAAGTCATGGTGTTCAACTTCTCCAGAAATTTCCTCTTGGGTAATTTTAAGTCAATAATCTTAATATTTTTTCACTCTTTTGATAGCATTATATATATTATATACATGAAAAAAATGTTTGTTCCAAGAAATTTAGGAACAGCAAATTCTCCACAATCTCCTGTTTCTGACAGATAGTGGTGAAAACTGATAGTCTTTACATGATGTCATTAGAAAGGTAGCACAAATTGATGTACATACACTCAGACTCTTTAATGTCAAGAACTGGTTAATTAAAACATAACTAGTACTTGTGACTGAGATACAATTGCATACTATTTAATATTTCATATTAAATGTTTCATATTTTGTATTTGCTGGGTCACATCATACATTTATTTTCTTCCAGTAAGGAGTAATTAGAAATAGAGGCACAGGAAGGAAATTCATCTGTAAGTTACAGACCAGCATGTCTTCTAATGCCATTGAGTGCTCAATACATCAATGCTGTAGAGAGTGACCTTATCATGGGTCACATAGAAGTATAAAAAATTTCTTCTGCACAGGCAACACTTTCACTAACTTAGAAAAGAAAAAGATGGAAGATGAGTTATTCTAGTTCAGCTTCCTTTCTGTGGTGTACAGGAAAGAGCATATCAACCTAGGAGGCAGTAGGATGGAACATGGGTTTAGGTAGAGCCACAGCTGATCAAAGTAAAAGGTTGAAGCGGTATATGTTCTAGAAAGCAGATGAGAAATATAACACCTATTAAATAAGAGCATTGGATAATCCCACATTTCCAGATGTTTAAAAGAAATGTGACAGGAATATTCAGGATATATTAAGAATACTCAAAAGACAGAAATGCACGTGGACCATTCATCTTCAGCAAAAGTTATCCAGTGCTGCTACAACAGATTTAAGGTGTTGCTTGCATTGGATAAACCTTTAAGAAACCTTCAGATACTAAAATAGTACTGAAAAGTTAAAAGTTGACAGTAAATTGCAGCTCTGTAGATCAATCTTGGATGGAGGCAGCTGTGTGACAGATTTGATCTCATCAGACTCTACCCACAGGGTATCCTAAAGAATCAACACACAGCAACAGAATTTTGCAAAAATAAAAGATAACAGGGAATACACGAATCTTTTCTTAAATGTCAGTTCAAATCCATGGTGATTTTTTGCACACTGCTTTTTCATCTATCTTGCTTTGTTCTTCTAAGATGTGTCTTAATTATTTTACAACTGTGAGGTGAAGGAATAACATGGTTTTGTTCAGTAAAGAAGTAGAGAAGTAAAAAGAGTTTATAGGACAGATTATTTAAAAGATTAACAGAATTCCTTTTTCACTCTTCATGAAAAATACAGCAAGAACTGAAACAGAAATATAATTCATGTTACAATATTCAGTCTGTAGGAAAGTTTGAAATTCCAAGTTTCTTAATCATCTATCAAAGTGTGCCTTGTGAGTGAAACAATATTAATAGAACTAGTGTTGTTGTATGATGATGAAGGGTCCAAAGATTAACTGAAATAGAAAGAAGCTGAAATGGTCCTAACTAAGATGGAAATTATATTAAAATATTTGATCAACAGTATGCCTCAATCTGCCCTCAAATACTTGTTGTAGACAATAGAATTTATTAGGCACCTTCTTACCTAGGAAATAAGTGGGGGGGTGGGGGGTGGGAAAGGTGATGATTAAAAGAATCAAAGAAATTAAAGCTTCATAATGAAAAATGATATCGGTTAAAAAGCTAGAATGAATAATTAAAACACAGAAAAATAGTTTGGCTGAAGGGGGAACAAATAGATATGGAAAAGCAAAAGGAGCCAAAGGGAAGCCACAGTTAAGTAACCAGCAAGATTTAAATAAAGAAATGGTATTTTAAACAAATAGAAACTTTTTTTCTTAGCCTTTGGATGGAGATCAAGATTAAAAGGAAAGAACAGTATGAATAAGTCAGCAAAGGAAAACCTGGAGACCTCTTCAGAACAGTAACTCCTCTTCAAAACATGAGCACCTGTGAAGCTAAACTACATTAAAATAAATGTGATTACACTTATCTGCTTGAAGAGTGTAAATAATTATACCTGTCTTTTGTAAGGCTTTGAAAAGATAGCTATATGAAGAATTAAGGAGAATATGCATTAGAGATGGTGTAAAATGAAGACTGTAAGAGTTTAGATTGCGTGGAAGAACTAAAATACTACAACAATTTTCCCATCCCTGTGGCTAATTCAGATGTTTGGACGAGCACAAAATTTATTTGAATTATTTTGCAAATTCTCTAAAGAAACAAAAATGTATGAATCTTAACAAAAAATAATTTCATTCTTTTTTTACTATAAGCATGTGATTTTCTTTTATTTTTATTTTTTAAGGATTTACATTTATGTTATTATAAATTTCTAGTACAGCACCAGAGAATCATGAAACCAATTATGTAAAGTAATTACGTTATTCTACATAATTACTTAGAATAAAGCTTTTGGCTACCACCTAACAAAATGGCCGTAGTGATTGCTGCTGAAAACAAACAAACAAAAATTTAATTCGTAACAAAACACAGCAAGGCATACATGAATGGATGTTAAATCCCATTTTGTCACATAATTCTGTAGTTCTCTTAATGATACAGGTCTCTTTTCTCAGTGACATGTTTCAAAGTCAGCAAAAAAAAAATCAGTTAGGGACACAGGGCAAAGCAGGATTACCTGTTCTGTCACTAGCTTTGTACAGCTGCAAAGTCTCTGATAATTTCATTCTTAGACAGGGAGTGATGAAAATAGCACCAAGGAATGATGTAAAGGGGGGAAAAAAGGTATAGTTACAGTTTACTCCAATTTACTCACCATAGCACCTTCGGAAAAAAAAAGGGCTGAGTTGAAGCTAGTAACGAGAAGCTATTATTTCATGTGGGCTAGTAATAAATTATTTTCTGGTTTTAGAGTAAGGAAGGAAAACTGGAAGTCTAGGATATGAAGTAGAAACACTAAGAAATTAAATTTATTTGTTTCTGTAGAAAATACTACTTTCTTCATTTGGGGAATGAATGTAAGCTCTAAAAGAAAAAACATAATACCTTTTTTGATTCCATAAGAGAATATTGGACCTGTAATATGTTATGATGTTATAACTACCATGGCACATAATATAAAATTAGCTTTCAGTTTAATGAGTTGTCAATAATGTTATAATATTTTACATTAAATAATAAAAATTATATAAAATATTAATATGTAACAAAATATAAAGATTAAATTGTTCAAAATCAAAGTTTTTTCTTTACTTAAATGAAACATTTGTGCATTGTCAATTATGAAAGCAATAGTGCCTATCTTTAGGTGAATGAAATTTTCACTCAACACTGGTTATAATTGTAGCCTATTATTTAATTATATCTATAGTATGAAGTGCAGTTACATCTGAGACTAAAGCATAGTATTGGTCTTAAAGACTAATTTGGCTCTTAATCTTATCTTTAAAGGTGGGGCAAAAACGAGACAGAAGGAAAGGCAATTAGATACATTCCAGACACGCTCCATATCTGCTAAGGAGGTTCATGATAAAGTCCAAAATAATGACTATAGGTTCCATTGCTGCTAGTAGCCCATGGCAGAACTTGATTTTTTCCTTTCTAACCTTCTACTTCACATGTTTTGTGAAAAACACTCCTTACTTATTACACTACAATAAAGGATAGGATTCGTAAGTAGCTCTTACAGTATGAAGATGATTCCATTGTTACTTCTCTTTCAAATTCGTGTAAAAAACTCCATCTTTGTTAGCTTTGAACTTGTTTTCAGAGATAAATTCCCACTTATAACTCTCTTGATGTGAAAAAGTGAAAGAAGCTGAAGCAGTTTTTCTCCTAGCAAATTTGCCTGTGGCTATTGCACACTAGATACTTGTTTGGACTTGTTAAACTGCAAGGCTAGACTGGATCAACATAAAAACTTGTATTGAGACTGAAGAGATATCAAAAGTGGCAGGGAGACAGCAGGTGACATTCTGAAGTAACATAGATCTAATAATAATAGGAGCACTTTACATGTTTTAAACATCATAAAAATAATCCAAAGACCATGCATGAAGGTCAGAGATTTTTCTTGTTCTGATACTGGTTTGAGGTGGGTTTTTTTATGAGACATGAAACAGAACCTGTGGTCATTAAAAACATAATGGCACATTCTGCAAATGTTGTACTGAAACCGTGCAACTATATTCTAACTACAGGTTTACTGCAGTTCTGTTTAGACAAGTTTATTAATTTAATTACTTTTTTCTCTTTGACTGCTAAGTATGGTCATGTGTAAAATGGTATAACATTGCTTATCTATTCATTATGATCAGAAGGGGTTTTATGATAAACAATATTTCATAGGTTATACTTTCCAAAAGTCACCTCTTAAAATTATTTTTAAGGAGGAAATGGTTTACCCAGAACCATTCAGTATCCTTTTATTTTTGAAGATTAAAATTTGGCCCTCAATGCAATAGCAACAATGATTTACTGTGAATAAAATATGAACCCATATAAATATTGGATGATGCTTCCACATCATACAACCATGGCTCAGATTTGCTCAACTACATTTCAGAAGTAGCCTGATGAGAGGAATTACATAGAAGACTGTGCTGGTTTGGAGTTAGAACAGAAAAATTCTATTCAGTAATTTTATTTTTCTAGCTAACTGCAGTTGTTGATGTTAATGGCAGTTTTTTGTAAACACTATCTGCCTTAATGTTTAAAGTTACTAACAAGGATTGGCATGCAGACCAAGCCACTGTTAAATCTTGTGTAACACGTTGGGGGAGTAGAAAGTAAAAGGCTGCACCTGCAGGGAGGAGTGGACAGGAGAGGTGACCCTAAACTCACCAGCGAGGTATTCTAGCCCATATATGTCATATTTGGTAAAGCTGAGGGATCATGAGGGTCAAGCTCTCTTCTTCAATGGCCAGCATCCGAGCAGGATTTTGTCTGTTCTGTCTTTGATCTCAATCTGTGTGTTCCTGAATTCAGTTCCAGAATCCAGGTCTTGAATCTGATTGCCATCTGAGACTGGATGAGTCCTGTCTGACACTTCCCCAGTGCCTGCCCACAGCATCAATGGTGACGGTGATGTAATTGCCATCAGGGAGGTTGGTTTTGATATTAGTTTTGTATACATTTGTATATATTACATTTTATTATTATTTTCATTAAAGCTTTTCTAGCTTTCTTTTCTAATCAATAAGTCTCTCTTCTTTATTCCTTTTCTCCTTTGGGAGGAGTAAGGGGTCAGCTGAGAGCATATGTTATGTGTCTAGGGCCTTGACCCTAAACCTTGACAAAGGCCAAAACTGAAGGATAGATGTGCAAACACCTGTTTGAGGTATACTTAGCCTCCTCAAGAGCTCTAAGTTCACTTATAATTATGCTAAATATTATCTAACTTTTTAAAATGAACACTTGAGGTAGTAGACCTTTTTTAGAATCTGCCAGCCTGAAACTGCACATCATTTGCTTTAAAACAAGATTCCTACAAACCTCAAAATCAACTCCAGTTCAGCCTACTGATGGATGCAAATTATCTCTCCCTTTTACTTTCCTTTGCAGAGTGAAACATGAACTATGAGTCGTCTTTGTATTGCACTTTGGAAGAAAAAGGTACTATTTCTGGATTGACAAACCAATTTTGTGAAAATCTGACATCTTTGAAGCAAAAGTAATAGAAATACTTCATGAACTATAATATTACTGTATTTAATTCAGTGTCCACAGATTCCTGTAATCTTACAAACACAGAAGGCTATTTTAGAAATAAATTCATTAACATTGGGAAAGAACTCTGTTGGTTTTCTAAAATTAGAACAGCATCAAATTTATCTGTGTATACAATTTTAAGAAAATCTGTATATGCAATTCTACTCATTTCAAAGGCACAATAAGAATTTACACCACAAGAGGATTTTGCCTTATGCTTTCATGATTCACATTCTAAATCACAGAGAAAAGCAGTTATATTGAGTATACTCTTACAAAAAAAAAAATTTTGATATTTTAAAGCCCCATAGATTTTCTCCACAGTTTCCCCACCATTACAGTGTTGCAAATAATAATTTAGTTGAAGGAGGATTTTTCCCAGGTTTTTCTTTTTCTTGTATGATCAGAAGATCACAATCCCTTACCTTCTCACTAATTCCTGAACTGTGCATACTACTAAGTCTCCCATGGTTTAGAGAGTAGTGAAAAGGAGTACATAAAGCAACTTCCAGAGTAGTTTCTCCTGCTTTCTATCCTGAAAAGAGGATCTCAACAATAGAAAGCAAGCCTCACTGAAATAAGGAATTGAAAAAGTGCTAAAGATAATGCTTCATAATGACCAGAACAGGTGTCTAGATATGTTTTAGGTTACACAGTTTGTTTTGCCAGTTATCATAACAGATTTGTAGCGGTGGATCTGTAGAATTTCTGCCAAGGTCCCAATGTCTACATTTGATGTGTTTTGGATTTGCTGCACCCTAGACAAATGCACTGACCATCTGTCAGTACTTGAAGTGCACTAGATGCATTCCTGGAGGATATCTTCCAAAGCTGTTTTGTAAAAAAGGAATCTAACACTCACACTTCAAGATGCTTCTCAATGAGAGCCAAAGCAGGAAAAGGCAGGATATTTTTGAGATCCACTTCAGAAATGAAACTCTTAACTGAAGCAAAATATTGATGAGGACACACTCAAATTCAAACAACTTCAGTAATAGCAAAAGAAAACCCAGATGCTGAACAGTTGCTTTATGTATATATGTGCTTACGTGTGCTAGTCTTAAATATTTCTACCCAATATTATGAATCTACTGTGGCATCTACATTGAAAATCTAATAATGAGTGGAAAGAAGTTAACAGTTCTATAGGCTGACTCAGCCTTATACCTGAATTGCCCTTTAGAGATGCAACTCTAACTATAAGCTATCATCTGAGCGAAAATTTCCTCTAAATCCTCTCCTGAGCATCTTTATTGCACATCTGAAGTTAAATACCACTCCCAGCACCACCTGTATGCAAGGTATTTTACTGGTAGATACTGTGAAATCTGTCTGGGGTGATGCCCAGTATATACATGACCTTTGCTAGAAAAAAAAGTCTGTGTCCAGCTATGGGAAGCAATTGATTATTTGGGGGTTTTTAAACTACTTTTATTCCACCATCACTGAGCTTCATTCAATATTTTGACTTAGTCTGCTTGGATATAACTTGTATTCTGTTTCAAATATTTTGTTTCAGCCTGGCCACCTCTGCAAGAGAGAACAAAAAGTGTTTTTATGAATATATTAATAACAAAAAAAAAGAACCAGGGAAAGTCTCCATCCTTTACTGGATGTGAGGGGGAATATCATTACCAAGGATGAGGGAAAGGCGGAGGTTCTTAATACCTTCTTTGCCTCAGTCTTTAATAGTCAGACCAGTTATCCTCATAGTATTCAGCCCCCTGAGCTGGAAGATAGGGATGGAGATCAGAACAATCCACTCAAAATCCAGGAAATAGAAGTGAATGGACTGAGCCAATTGGACACCCATAAGTCTATGGGGCCGGATGAGATCCACCCAAGAGTGCTGAGGGAGCTGGCAGAGGAACTTGCCAAGCTGCTCTCTGTCATTTATCAGCAGTCCTGGTTAGCAGGGGAGGTCCTGGAGGTCCTTGCCAATCTGACTCTCATCTACAAGAAGGGCAGGAAGGAGGATCCGGGGAACTACAGGCCTGTCATCCTGACCTCAGTACCAGGGAAGATTATGGAACAGTTCATCTTGGGGGTGATCACGGGGCAAGGGCAGGACAACAAGGGGATCAGGCCCAGCCAACATGGGTTCATGAAGGGCAAGTCCTGTTTAACCAACTTGATCTCCTTCTATGATCAGGTGACTCGCCTAGTGGATGAGGGAGAAGCGGTGCTTGTTGTCTACCTGGACTTCAGTAAGGCATTTGACACCGTTTCCCACAGCATTCTGCTGGAGAAGCTGGGGGCTTATGGCTTAGATAGGTGGACTCTTTGCTGGGTTAGAAACTGTGTGGCTGGCTGAGCCCAGAGAGTTGTGGTGAATGTGGTTAAATCCAGTTGGTGGCCAGTAACAAGCAGTGTCCCTCAGGGCTGTTTTGGGACCAGTCTTGTTTAATATCTTTATCAATGACCTGGATGAGGCAATCGAATGCACCCTCAGTAAATTTGCAATGACACGAAACTCAGCAGGAGTCTCAACCTGCTTGAGAGTAGGAAGACTGTGCAGAGGGATTTGGACAGGCTGGAGCGGTGGGCTGAGGTTAATTGTATGAGGTTTAACAAGGCCAAGTGCTGGATCGTGCACTTTGGTCACAACAACCCCCAACAGCGCTATGGGCTTGAGGAAGAGTGGCTGGAGAGCTGCCTGGCAGAAAAGGACCTCGGGGTATTGGTTGACAGCCAGCTGAACATGAGCCAGCAGTGTGCCCAGGTGGCCAAGAAGGCCAATGGCATCCTGGCCTGGATCAGAAATGGTGTGACCAGCAGGAGTAGGGAGGTGATTGTGCCCCTGTACTCGGCACTTGTGAGACCTCACCTTGAGTACTGTGTCCAGTTTTGGTCACCACAGTATAAGAAGGTGCTAGAGCGGGTACAAAGAAGAGCAATGAGGCTGGTGAGAGGTCTAGAAAA
>VWZK01012091.1:0-27328 GCA_013396935.1 Baryphthengus martii
TCTGTGATTCTGTGATTCTGTGATAAAAGAAAATGAAAACTAAATATAAAGAGAATGCAAACTGAGGAGTTTCACATTTTATACTACTGAAGGGTAGGCACTCTTCGTAACTACTGGCAGAGAGATCTTACCTGAAGGAGTTCCTTGAATTGAAACATTTCAGAACACCTCTACAACCAAGAATAACAAGTCCTAAGTGAACTGGCAATTTCAGAATTTCAGTACCTTTATTTCCCCTTATTTTCTACTTTTGAACAGCTTTTCACTTTTTTACCATTTTCATTTGGAGAGCCTAACTAATTTGTAGGCTTTTCATTTCCTACTAGAACAACAACAGGCAAACAATTTCAAGAATACTTCAGTAGAGTTTCCTGGTTTCCTTGCTGTTTCCTCCACAGTGTCCTCTAGCCTTTTCACTCCTCTTTAGAGCTCACTTTCCCCCTCTCCTTTGAACCCCCATTGGTCTCAAAATACTCAAGCACATTCAGTCAAATTTTCTGATCATAGAAGTACAGGAAACAGGCTTTAAAGCAAAAAAACCAAGGAATACAACATCTGTCTTATCATCATGAGAAGAGCCATAGCATCTTGAGGGATTTTTCAACAGCAGATGGCAATAATCAGGAAATGTAGCATTGCATATGTTCTTTCATAAAGGATAAAGAATTTGGGACTGGAAACTCTCTAGTATACAACAGACAACCTTACGCAGCAATGGGGTCGAGAGTTTCAAACTTTGGCCACCCTAAACCTGTAATCCTCCCTAAAAATAGCCATACTGACTCACACTATTTAGCCTAACATTCTTTTCTTGTTGGGAGATATGGAGACCCTGGGAAGAGTTAGCATTTTTGGGATTTCCAATAAGTATCTTTCCATCCTCTATACAGTGTCCAGTGCAGCAGTCTTACGAGCTGGAGATTACTCAATATGCCCTCTTTAAATGTTTTATTGCACTATACTCTCTGGTCTTTCCTTGAATCTATGGAAACTTCTAGCCAACACCTCCTTAGGCAAAGACATCACCACACTCACTGTCCATCGCATGCCAGTCACATGCCAGTCCCATGCCAAACCTGGGAGTCTGGACTTCGGCTTTCACAACTTTATTTGCTTCAAATATCTCCAGCTCAAGACTAGCTTTGCTTTCCTCACACCAATAAGCCTTTCAGACTCTGGCATGCCCCTCATCCCATGGTGGTACCTTAAACACAGCATAACATCACTATTCTTGTGCCAGCACCACCCCTTCCATAGTTAAGGGGTTAACCGCTTGTATCCATGCCCAAAGACCTAGAGATCAAAAGTCTAAATCTGATCAATTTTGCTTCAGAATGATATTTTTAGGAAGAAATATGTCTGCCAATGTTTTACTTCTTACTAGCTCTTTTTTTTTTTCTTTTTTTTTTTTTTTTAATGCAAACTATGAAATTGGTCTGTTTAAAGTAATATTTTTTTTCCTGACCTTTTGTACTCAAGATGCCAATTCTCAGCTTACATCACAACCTTTCAGGGATCTGAGATTTTACACAATATTGGATGAAATAAGAAGAAATCTATACCCGTTAGCTGCACCTGACCTGAAGAGTTAGAATATGAATGCAATGCACGTCTTCTTACAACTTACATAGCAGCTGTGTGCTTAGCAATAGATGAAGATTTTAACCTGGTAGCAAAAGTATAGTCTACGTTACATACATTATTTTTAGTAGATATAGCAAAACATAACTAGTAAAAACAGAGTTCAATGTTACTATTAAATTCTTCAGAAAAGAGTTTTTGAAAAAACTCTTATTGAAAAGCAAGTGAAATGCCAGAACTGTGTTTCTGAGTCTTACAAGAAATTAAAGAGAAAGTATTAGTGCTTTGAATGCCTAGTGGGAGGTGGGATTATCTCGACCATATTAACCCCTTCTGCTTCTTGTGTTCTGGTCTACTCACAAGCAGTCACTGCCTAATGCATAAACTTTAATCTGTTGATCTGTCTCAATCAAGATGCTAGACTTCACTCTCAATTTATTAATTTTTTGGAGTTTTGTTTTTCTTCTTTGCCACATTGCAAACATAGGTAGATACTATCCCTAACAGCTCTGATGTTTTTTTATTGCATTCTTTAAAGAACTCCTTATAGCTCTTCTCTTCCGTGGTACCTGATCTGTCTGTGATTATCCCGTTAATATTCTAGTTTTTAATTTTTTTTTTCCCTTCTTTTTTTTTTTAAAAAAAAACCAATATATTTTATTCAATTTCACTTCATTACTTCACTCATTCACTTAATATTTTAACTCATTATTCTAACTTCAATACCTTTGACTCATTCCACTTCAATATCTGGTGTTTTGGATGGAGGAGGTAGGACAGAATAATCTGTCAGAATACATTTGAATGGCTAATATCAAGATATGTGAATGGAGATTTTAGATAGTAACTTAACACAAATACAACAAAAGCAGAAAGGTAGAAAGTGTCATACTGAAGTAAATCAGAAAAAAAAAAAAAAAAAAAAAAAAAAAAACAAAAAGAAGTGGGGAAGAAAGTCAGGCTAAAGAGAAAGAAGCAAAACAAGGCATAACACTGTAGCCCCTATTCCCACATATTGTTAATTCTCCTATCAGGTTCCTTGGCCTGCGAGCAAGGCTAAGTCCTGTTGTGGTCCAGAAGACAGGGCTCAATTAGTCTTTATGCTCTCAGAGCTCACTGCGAAGAAGAATACTCATAGCCCCCGTTTTAGTTTTCCAGTGTAAACACCGCATTAAAGCCTATCCTTCCTGCCATACAGAACTGGACACCCTAGCAGAGGAGAACAACTCATTAGAGACAGAAAGAGACGGTTATCTACAATCCAAATGAGTTTGAGATCACTGGCAAAATTGATTCATAATGCGGTAGGACAGAATCACTAAACTCTGAAATTCAAATTCATAAATAAAGCAAGCAATATTTATTACTCAGAAAAAAAAAGATTTCGTTTTCACCATAATAGATTTACTACCGCTTCATTTAAGAGGATGGGTAACAGCAGTTATAATTGCACAAGTGCAGCTTTCAGTGCTGCATTTTCTTATTTACTTAAAACATCAAACTGCAGTCACTTGTGGGAGAGACCCACAAGCACATGGATCAAAAGGATTATAAAAGTTCAACCTAAATTTACAATAAGGGCAATTATCCATGAAATGTACTCCTCAAAAAAGGTAGCTTTGCAGTGATCTGAAGATGGAATCTGGCCACACCATGATTTTTTTGATCTCTAAACATTCTCTGGAGCATCAAGAACGTGTTTTCTAGCTCAAAGTATTATTGTACATCAGGAAAAATACAGGTGAGCAGTCTAATTATATCCATGCAAATAATAGAGAGACAAAAATTTTGTTCAAGTTCTTGCCTAGAAGCTTCTCAGCTTTTCTCCACTATCATAAAATCTTTCAACTAAACTGATTGTATTTTTTCATCTTTTGTTTGATTTGCAAACAGAATGCAAAAATTACCTCAAATGTTCTGACTATCCTGGTAAAAGTAAAGCTTCGGTAATGCATGCAGGTGCTCACACCACATTCATAGCATGGCCCAGCTTTTCCTGAGACAAAGCATCACTTTGCTTTGAGACTGCCAAGTTCCTTCACTCAGTAGCTTGTAATTCAAAATTTGTCTGTGGAGTGCCACAGACATCCTGCTGGCACAAAAGCAAACACCTACCAAGTTGAAACTCATGGCTGGCTGTGAATGCAGTCTTTGTTTCCAGTAATTCTGTTAAAAAGGTGAAGCAAATGATTTCATAATCTGATCACAAAATAGGGTACATCTGTCATTCAACTGAATGTATCACTGAAGGAACATGTATCCACCTACTCAGATCCTGACAAAGTTTCTTGATTCGTGTGAGAACCTCTGTAGAACAAAGTTGTGTACCACGCTTCTGTGAAGACTCTAGACAAGATTAATCTCTGCATTGTATCATTTCCCCTCTTCCACTGAAAAAGGTGTACATCTTGTATAGTACTATTAAATCAGCAAAGTACCATTAAATCAGAACCTTAATAGCCATAAATATGTTCAGTGGATAAGGTCACTGTATCACACTAGTCCTATGTTAATTTAGTTGAGAGAAAAGCATGTTTAAGGACCACACAAAAGTCATGCTGGTAAAACCAGGTTTTGCTGATGTGCTAAAGTTCGAGATGAAATTAATTCTATTATAAAACAGCTTCTGTATGATACTTTCTATATTTTCCCAATTTCTCCTAGATAACTAATATTACCCTCATGTTCTAGCTGTAAAGTCAGAGTAAAAATAATTTTATAATGACTAGCAGAACAATACAAAAAAGGAATTTAAATTATGTGATATAAAAGGGATGCTTTGGATGTTTGTTTTTGTAACTCCACAGCTTTTTTCTCGCTTACACTACCAGCACTTTAATCTCCAATGAAAGTTCAAAACAACATGCCATCAGAGGGATCCCGAATGTACATGTGTCATTTTTTAACGGAAATTTATAAAACATTAATAGCCTCCTCAGCACCATCTCGTCCCCACAATACACGCAAGCATCAAATACATTACTGTAAAAAGAAAAACAAAAAGACAAATCACCGTGCACTGTCATACACAGTTATGAAGAACGTTAAAATGCTTTAAGAGATGTTTCCCTGTTCACCTAGCCCCAAGTAACATATGTGCTTATTTTTTTTTGACACATAAGCTAAACAATGTTAATAAAAATCATGTTTTCTTTTGTATGTTTCTTCAACAAAGTGTTTTATTATAGCCATAGAACAATTAATGCTGTCAAGAAGTGTAGCAATATGAAAGGTAAGAAATTCAGTATTTCGTATAGGAGCTTGAATCTCAAAATCTATAAACCGTTTCCTCTTTCTTGATTACCAGCAACAGATAAATCCTGATATTATACTGTACTTCAAATAACCTTGACAACAATTTGCCATATGAGAACACTAATGATTTTCAAGTTGAGAACAACCAATATACATTAAACATACTACACAGAAACAGCACTCAGTTAGCATTTCAGTCACTAATACTTTGCATCAGTAAATTCAATTATAAGATCTCACAATGTGTCAGTTTCTTGGTATTGAATCTTGTTTAAATTCTGACAATAAAATCTTAGTGGCAACTGAAAAAGAATTGCCAAATTTCAGTAGATAAAGGAAACATAAAGCTGCTGACTAGAATATAGGTGCTTAAATAAATCCAGCTTATTGCAAGGTGTTGGAAGTATGCATGGAGTTCATGCCTTTAGAAAACTTAGACTAATCCTTCTTAGCTCATCTGTAAGTAACCAGAAACTCAGCACACTATTCACAAGGAGACAAATTTCACTATGCAAAATGTTTGAGGAAAGGTGGAATATGTGTATATATGTTAATATAAATAAATTCCAATATCTATACAGTGAAAATTTGCAGTAAATATTCTTTAAAAATGAAGTGAAAGCATGAGCCAAAATAGATAATGAGTTCATTAAACCAGCCACATCTTTTAAGTATTTATGAAACCTGAGGAGAAGCATGAGATGAATTTTTTTTAAAATGCTTTCCTGTATTTTTAATTGCTAGTAGGATTCTTCTGTCATCCTTGCATCTAAATAAATGATGCTAATAGATTATTTTAGCCATGGACAAGGGCCAGGAAAATGCCGTTTTTTCAGTAAATGCAGTAGCATTTTTAACAATTAAGTTCAACAGCTACATGCAACCTGGATACATCCATTATAATTTTACATTTCCCACAAGTCATCTATTGTAGTTTCCTTCAGCCTTGATCTTCTCTAAGGTTCAAAAAATAAAATCAGAACCTTCGTGAAAATAAAATCAGAACCAGAAATATCTTTCTACCCTTAACTGAACATTAAAACAGCTACTTAAAATCCCCTTAAATGTTGGCCTATCTTGCTGAATTTGACACCTGCAAATTTGAACAATTTTAGATCTGTACTACAGCAAAAATGTGTTCATACATATTTATAAACAACATGACAACAGTGCACAAAGTATGTATTATTAAAATAAATGCCCTGTACAATCCTAATGACAGAGACCCAGAAAAATAACACAGAAGGGAATTTCTGAACAGCTTAATAATTTCCTACATTATTATTGTATCCATTCAAACTCAAATTACACTATCCACATTGTTTCTTCTAAACAAATAGTGCTGAAATCACTGAGTATTATCCTTTCGGTTAGCTTAGAATTTCCCTCAATCCACTTATTTTTAAAAATGAATTTAAGCTGTGTTTCTAAAAAAGGAATATGTTTATCGCCTTGTAAAATTACATTTTCTATTCATGAAAGTGTAACACACGTTGAGTAACAGTGTCTGTAAAGGAAATTGTTTGACCTAAAAGTATGTCTACAGGTGCTTAATTTTTGCTCTACAAACTCTTTCACCACTCTTCTGCCCTGTGGATTGATTCAGGGTTTAATTCAACGCAAGATATCTGACTACAGTTTATCGACCCAGTGTTGAATGTGAATGAGATACAGTAGAAAATAGTGCTTGGGCTTTCTCAGTACACCGCAGCACCTGGTCCTTCCGCATGACAGGTATGGAGGTTTTCCTCAAGGTAAACCTATTGCCTAAGTACCAACCCCCGTAAAAAGTGAGAAGCCAACAAGTCATGTCAGTGAATAAACATCTCAGATAATAAAGTTGAATACCACCAAGAAACGGAAAAGCGAGCAATGACAGTAAGTTTAAGGGCAACAAAGTGAAATCAACCAGCGTTGCACAAATACCTTCCTGTATAAACAGATTCATGCTATGTGTATAAATGTTAAAAAGGGTCATTCTGTTCATTTTCCTGTGTGAATAAAGAGCAGGACTTTCTTGAATGGATCATAGCTACGTGGAAATGCATATATGACATAAAACATCTCAGTTAATTTAAAAGTTGCCGGCAAACACTAGCTTCTGGCAACTCTTACATTTTGCAATGGACAGTGCTGTAGTTGATGCAAGCCTTCTTAGACTAAAAATTGCCATCTTCCATCCACAACTCATGGTATACTTGTCTGTTAAAACATTGTGTTGTCTTACCAAGTGTGCTGAGAGCTGACCAAATCAACTCCGAACTTTCCTCTTTGAGAAGCTGTTAGATTGATCTTTCTGAGATGACTGCATGGCATAGTGTCTCCGTGGTATTTAATGCCACTCTGTATTCTAGCATGAGGGGAAAAAGTACTTCACAAGAAGCAATACCTATTTTTGACATGTTATTTTAGTTCTTAGTTGAGTTGCTACAGTGTTTGCATGCATATATCACTCATATTAGTTCTTGCTCCTCTATTTTTAACTGTATTATAAATGCATAAAACCTGCACTGCAGTTAAATTAAGGAATCAGAAAGCTAACTGCTCAATTGAAACAGACATTTCTCCAGTCTCATGAGAGCAACTATTCAAAATAGTCTGTATGAAGTAAATTCTGTCACTGATTTTGAAAGCATTTACCCACAAATCCTGACAGTTGCCAATACTGAAGCAAAGCTTCTGCACACATCCCTGAGGCATCATACAAACATCACCTTTACTGTATTGCAACAAAATGTATTACAACAATAAGGAAAATAAAAGATCTATGCATGTCAGGAATGCATCAGATATATGAAACTCCTAAAAAGAAGGCAGCCAACACTTGCAAAACAATCATGTAACAAACCAAACAGTTCAAGGCACCTCTAAGGTTCACTGCAGAACTGCAAGGTGCACTAAAAACAGGCCTTACCTGTTAAACTAAAAGCTCTTGGAAGAGAGATTGTGATTTTCTGACCCTAAACACGGTCACACAAAGCCCTTTAGTAGGTGACAGTCATTACCATAAAGTAACAATGCTGTTCCCAGCTGCTGAACTTACACTTGCCTTGGTCCTAAAAACCTAAATGCAGGCGATATATGTACCTAAGAAAGCCTTTAGATTTCAGAAAGGAAATACTCTTCTGCAAACTGGCAGTCTTTTAATGGCCAGCAAGTTTAAGTCTCCTATAGTTTTACTTAAGCAAACTTTGTGCAAAGCTGTTTCAGTGAACTTGAAAGAGTGAATCAGTAAATAGAGGAACTCTACATATATAGTAAGAGAATTACCTAGCAAGATGCTCCTCTGAGAAAAATGTTTCAGTGTCCTTCTCTTTAAAAATATTTTCTAATATTATGAAATATAATGCAGTTGAATAAATTGCAATGAGTTTCGGTATGGCTTGTTTTGTTGTTTGTTTTTTTTTCCATAAAATCCTATTGTTACTTATTATTTAAGTCATGCTAAACCCGAAAGTCTAATGCAAATTACACACTTTTCCTCTGTGTATTTTAAAGACAAACTTAATCCTGTAGTTTCCCAGTTAGTAATCAGGAGCTAAAGATCATAAATTTTTCCTCTGAAAGGCACCAGAAAACGAAACCAGTAAGTAATCACATGACTTACATTACATCAATCATTGTAAATCGCAGATACTATTGAAAATCTGGTAGAACCATTTTTATGTGTCCTATTTGTTTAGCAAAAGCACTTTTAGTTCTGTTTTAATATGTCATTACCTGTCAGTTACAACACCCACAAGGGACTTTATGACCGACATGAAGAAATGTTTCAAGATTATCAAATCAAACATGTTTGAGTATGATAAAATCCAATTTGATGGAATACATATAGAGTGTCTTCTTATGAACTAGTGCAGGAGCATGTGGCGGGACAGCAAAGACTGCTGGAAAGCTCCCTACCTCCACTGCCTTATAGAGTGTAATTCGGTATGGCAACACACTGGTTTCAGAAAGACACTGATTTGCTGCAGTCCTGTGTGAAGCAGATCAAACAGCATGATAATAAATAAAAACAGGGACTACACATAGAGAAGTTTCTACAATAAAGCTATTTTTCTGACTTTAAACATCACGTCTTACACAATGGGTTGATCCAGATATCTTTTGCTTTTCCATTTTTCATAGGGAGCTCTTAATTGACTTGTCTTAATGAAAACTGAAGCATTCATTTTTCTTTATAAATTTCCTATGATTCATCCATTCTATTGTCAGGTTGTATCAGAAAGCCTTATGCTTCCTAATCCTGCATAGTGGATAGGAATTCAGTTTATCTAAAGTTTCTTGAGGGAGTAAGAGTATGCTCTACATCTTTAAAATTTCCTTAAAACTCTCAGAACGCAGGAATGTCCATGGAGGCTAACTGCATCTTTTACAATCCTAGATTTTAAATATAGCTGTTCCTTTTCCTCCCATTCTACTTCTGAATTTTTCTTTAAGGAAGAATAGTAGAGCAGTTGCAGAATACCTGAAAAAGAAATAATAACATTTGTACACAGAGAATAGATTTTCACAGACAAAATACAGAATAAGTTCAATTCACTGACTGAAAACACCATATCAACGAAAGTGTTCTTTTTTTCTGTTGTGCTTAACAGTTTGTTTGCTAGCTAGTAAAAATGAAGCAGAACAGGTAAAATTCTGTCCCCTTCTGAGTTTATGTAGAAACTCAGCATTTCGCCCTGAAATCTTAAAAATAAACTTAACTTCTAAAATTGACAGTGAAACAAATACAGACAATTTTATTGGTACAAACACGTATTTTAGAAATATGAGAAGGAACAGAAGAAACTGCAGGCTGAAATTACTTCTGCTGAAGACTCATCAGCAGTAGAAAAGGAGCTCACATCACTGTAAAGACGCCTTGATAATATCAAAGAAACAAATAGGAAGACCTTTACCCTCAGACCAAAGGTCTTCACTATATACAGCACCTCCCACAATGGGTAAGGTGTCCTTGGATGCTACAGCAATGCAGCCAGGAGGGGCAGGAGAATGAGAACTGGAAGATTCAGCAGCATGATTCTTGGTCATTGCTCACTGCAATAGTACCTATGCAATAGGTACCTATGCAGAGGGATAGAAGCCACAGCTAGGGCTGGAGAGGCAGGCAGTAGGCATGGAAAAATGATACTAAGAGAAGTTAAGGAGCCCTTCCCTTCGCAGAGAAAATTGTCAGGTCATGGTAAAAAGTGCTTCACAATGAAGACAGAAAACAGCCAAAAATCAAGTATCTCACTTTGTATTTAATACAAGATTGGATTAGGAAATTCTTGTTCAATTAATTGTAAACTGGAAGTGCTATAGATACTACATTGTAAATTAATGGATTAAGTCACTGCAATCTCACATTATGACTATAATGATCAGTGACTGAACTTGTCATTCAGTCTGCTCATCTAACCTTTCATTAATTAATGCACTCAATTTATTGAAATTTATTTGCTTGAAAGTGTTCCACTAAGGCTTCATAATATTCCTCTGGTTTCCTCAGGTATTCCAATTATGTTTGCTGTTCAAATATGTAGAGATGCACTTGACAGGTTCAATACCTCTCCCATTAACTATAGTGATGTGTTTTAGTCAATAATTAAGGCTAACTGCATCCCTCTGCTTCTAGATGTAACATGCAAATCATTGCAGAAGAGGCCACACTTTAACTCTTTGGCAAAGGAAGTCAAGGTGGTGATTAGTTTGTTAAAAATAATCTCTCATTTCCAGAACCAGGGGTGTGATCATGGATTGAGGTATATCTTATTTAGTGACCAAAAGGTGTTTGCTTTGTTTTTTTTTTTTTTTAAAGGCAGGTGATCTGTCACCAGGGTCTTACACTAGACTTCCACGAAGACAGGGTGGTATCATTTTTTCTCAATTATTTTCAAATTCTGGAACCCTGGCTAATTTAATGCACCGTACAGACAGGTGGACCTGAAGGCACTTGACATAGCAATATAGGTTAAAAAACATCAAGTGTTTTAGACTTACTCAAGCGTAAAAAAGCTAACGGAATGCAGACTGTGCCAATTTGCAGCAGTCTGTATGTTTTATCTCTGCTTCTGTTAATTCCTTTTGTATGTAAGAAAAGTATCCAAAAGCAAACTGCTTATGACACTTTTTACACCCTTTCTTAATTAGAACAAACACCCACTTTTAGTCAGTATCAACATGAACTTCACAAGATTCGCTTCACACTGGAGATAAAATTTCTTCATATCTTAGAAACATTTTAGAAGTACATTTTAAAAGGAAGGGGTCTTTACATTCCCCTGCAGGTAAGTGAAGTAAAGACAGATGTATAATGAATAGATTCTGTGAATTTTAATTTTAAAAAGATAGACTGAATTTAGCATGGCAGCCCATGGGACTTATTAAAATCTGTGATGACCTAAGCACCATCTTCCCCTATCTCAATGGGCTTTAAACTTGCTCTGATATAATATTAAACAACCAGTAAAATGTCTTAGAATAAGAAGAGCATTACAAAAATAACTCTGCAAGCAGAACTGAGCTTTGAGATAAAAGGAGTGCACGTTTATCTTGTACCCTTTTGCTGGGAGTCACAGCCCATCAACTTAATGGCTGTACTCACGGGTCTTCAAAAGGAGACCCAGTGTCCATCTGCTTCAAATTCTGGGAAAGCAGAAGCACTTGCAAAGCTGCCACTGCAGTGCAGTACGCTCAAGAAGGATTCCTTGTGTGGCATGGCAGATCTTCACCCAACTATGCTTAGGCTTAATTTAAGGTCAAATTTACAGGCTAGTAGCATAGATTAGCAGGGAAACCAGAGCAAGGGAAGAAAATGCCTTGCTGCCTCTCAAGGGAAGAAGGAGCTGTCAATAGCCAGACCACCCTCAGCACAGATGGGCTTTGCTTGCAGATGCCAACCATCTCTCACTGCAGGTGACTCACATTTGGCACTGCCATTACACCTACCCACACAGTTAGGGCAAAACGTCCCACTTAGAGCTGGAGGCATCTTTCTGGATGGCCAGGGCTGCAGGAGGGAGGCTTTGGAGTCTTGCTCCCCTGTTTGGCTTGTCAGTGCCAGGCTGGAGGTGAGCTCGCCGGAGATCAGGAAAGTGAAGACAGTGAGGAGAAGTGAAAGAAAAACATACAGAGACCTACCCTGGAAAAACCCTAGACCCTACAACAACATCAAACTCTCAATGCTTTATGAAACACTTGTGTTGCTGTAAGATTATGCATGTATAAAAGCCTATGCCTTTTTATCTAGCACTAGCACTATCCTAACACTAGAAGTTTTGTTACACTTACTGTGCTAGATAAATGCCAAATAAGCAAGTATGCAGGTGCTTTTCAGCATCGTACTAAGCATAGTACACTGCGTGCTTTTTTCAATAAACCTGAAATTTCCCTGATGAGGCTGAACGAATTCTTCAGATCACAGTGTCCCTAACCTTCACAGAAACTGCACCACAAGAAACTTCCCCTTAAGCAAGACTATTGTATGTACTGAAAAGTACATCTTACGAGTTCTGAGTATTAATTTTCTAGACTTCATTAAAACGCTAAAATTCAGACATCCATAGTAGTTTTTGACTGCAAACAGAATATAGGCTTTTAGAGGCAGTGCAGCATTAAATGAAGCACTCAAATAATCTGCTTTGTGTAAAGCAGCTTATTAAAAAGCCTTGTACCTGAAAACAATTGAAAGATGCCATCCTGTGGCTGAAAGCAGCACAGAATTGATATAAAACTGGCGGTAGGATTCAACTACAATGACACCTAGTGGTGTAAAATATCAAACCGGTAGAACAAGTTTCAGGAACTTAACTAAAAAAGGATATTTAATAATATTACTTTTAAATTTAACTCAAATAGAAGTCAATCTACCATATTATTTAAAATACACCTTGGTAATTTTGTTGTATCCTATCTCGTTTTCATTTAAAAACATGACATAGCAGATCATCCAGTATTATTAGTAATTCTTACTATCTATTACTCACAAAAATCGCTTTAAAGCAAAAATAATAGAACGCATTTCTATTACATCAATGGTCTTTAAGGTAGCATTGCCTGTAAGCAAGCCATATAAGCCAGTTAAAGTTAAATTCCTTAGTTCATGAATCCTATGGGGTTTAATCCAAAAGCATTCTTGTAGAATATAAATTATAGGAGGCTTTAGAACCTCTATCAAAAATATTCTATGGATTGGTATATTGGACAAATTACATTTCTGCAGAATCATACTACTTTCCTATGCAACACAGTAATATAGCTGGACACTCATAATTTTGTTGCATTAATGAATATTTCATAAATTACGTTTGAATCAGCCATTGTATACTGCTTTCAACTGATTATATCGAAATATGAATTCAGTAACTGGATGCAACTTTTTAATATTATTTCTTGCATTTTCATATTATTTCTGCCACATTGTTTCTTCTATTGGATATCTTTGATCTGGTTTCTGATAAAAGCCTTAAAAGAAAAGAGATCAAGCTGAGTTGATGCAATGCAGGTATTGCAGATTCCAAGAATACCATGCTCAAGGAAAGCTTACCAGACATTAAGGAGAGAAAGGAGATAAAAAAGCTTTTAAAAAGCTGCAGTAGGAGACAGGAGTTAGATCTTACTTACTCCATGTGACAAATATCAGTATCAATTACATTGTGGGCCAGTACAGAAAAGACCTGACAGGTACTGATCCTAGAGAAACAAAGAATGAGGGCTCACATTTTGAAAAGTCTTAGTCAAGTACCAAGGTACTCTGGAAAGCATTATTCACTTAAACATTAACTGAAGGAGAAAGTGGTAACTTCTCTGTTTGCTTACAGGCAACAAAAACAATACTTTGTACAAGTTATGTACATAACGTATTAACCATTGTACATTTCTGAACTGAATGTCTGGTTCAACAGTGGTTCAACATTACACCACTGAAGCGCTGTGCAAATAAAGAAATAAATTGTAACATGGAAGGCTGTGCTTTCCTGCTTAGGAATGTGGCATCCCTGGCAGCAGCTCCCAATGATCTAGTGCTGAAAAGATCCAGACTTCAGCTCTGCAGGTGCCATGAATCTCATTTTGAGATATGAGAGAAGGAAAAAGCAGCTAGTGATTTATGAACCAGCTCCTGGAGGAGTCATGCAGTTCTGGCTTAGGTGTTAAGCTTGTGAAAGCATAGGAGTAAGAACATTATCTTGGTACAAATTAATAACAAGATAAAAAGATTGGAGATTAGCAGATAATCAGTCATTGATATTCACTCTGAAAGAATGATACTCATGCGCATGCACAGATTTTTCTCTTTTGTATTTAGTCTAGGATAAACTGAATATATAATAAATGCAGGATATACAGAAAAAAAACAACAAACAAGCAATGGAGAAAAGGATCAGAGTGAGAACAAAGGACTAGCAGGGTGGGGAGGATGAAAAAAAGAAAACGAAAAAGGAATGTCTTTTTTTAAAACAGAAACACAACACATCCTACAATTAAGATACACTGTTTGGTGACCGTAATTACCTGTATCAAACAACAGCTCAATTACAGTAACAGGATGTTGTTTAGCTAAACTCTGCCCAGTTTGCACACACAGTTCTATACAGCTAATATTACAGGACTTTTGAACAAGTATTATTCAAATAGACCAATCACTATTATAAAAAAAATTCCATAAAAATGTTGTCCTTTTGTAAGGGGCTCACCTTTAATAAACATGCTTTATGATAGGACTTGAGAACGTGTGTATCTAACTGGAAATGCACCCTGCAGCATGATCTCACAGGTAAAAACTTCTTAGCTATATTAAAAAAGCTAATGTGTAAAATAATTGCTAAAGGAACTTGAGGCCAGACTCCATCCATCATCTGAAAGCACTTCTGTGGGCCAAACTTTGAGTGCAGAAGCTGCTCCAATCTATCAGAGTAGCATTTATTAATAAAAGGTCAAACAATACATAAATAAGATAGTTACTTGAACACCAGCTGTGCCATATGGTTTCCTGACTGTATTGAGAAACACTGTAAAGACAACAGAGGTAGCTGATCTTTATATTAAACTATTTATCTTTTTATGTTAAGAAATATTCAAGCCCTAGTAGTATGACATATTTCTTACAATTAATGTTGTAAGAATGCAACAAATTAATCTTGTCACATTTGGGTTTGTCAGCTGATCTGGGTTTTCAGATCAAACCAACGGTGACTGATTTTTTCCAGAGCACTGTCTGTACTCTTGACACTATCCTCTAACTCAGCCCTGAATGCACACAGGGTAATTTGAGTTCATTTACAGCAAAGTATTCACTAAGAAAAACTTCCACTCTTCTATGAAAAAACAGTTTATAAAAAAAAATAGTTTTATATAAAAAATAGTTTCTAAACTTGTTATATGAAACTGTTAAAATGGTACACTTAGCATCATCAGGAGTATTTTTCCAATTCTTTTTACTCTACGTGTTAATTTTACAAGAATATCATGCATTGTTATCTGCAGGGGAAAACACACAGTGGCAACATCTTTTCAAGGTTGCTATAACTAGTTTGTCTCCTGCACTCCAGTTTGAGAGTTAAAGTACATTAAATATATTTACCAAAAGAAAAAGCTTCATTTAATTTCTGTAGTTGTGAATTTGGAAGTTAAAATACAGAGAAAATTAAAATAGTAAGATAAACTTACTACTAGTAATAGTACTAGTACTAGTGATATATTTCAGTATTGCAATAGCTGTATAATTTTCCCTAACTCAGGATTCTTATTCAGCTATCTACAATTTATTGCAAGACAAAGATATGTTTTCCATAAAGTGCAACACAGAGACAATGCACCAGAAAGGGAGGAGCTTCTAAGGCAGTAAATATCATAAAAATCTTAGCTAAAATTTAGCAGAGAAAGAGTATATTTTTCCCTTACCAAAGCTTAGAATAGACAGATAAAATCTAGCTGTGAAGCATTTACGAAAAGCAAAATTCAATTTGCAGGATAACAGAACAAGTTGTTCTTTCTGTCTAACATTCAACACCCACCCAAGCCTCTCATATGCAAATTATTTGCTTATATTACTTCAGCATGAATTAAGAAAAAGCTGACTTTGAATTTTATTCATGTAGAAGCTGGAAAGGGTTATGCCCCAATTCCACTAACTTTTCGTTCTGTTTTACTGGGTTTTTTTCTGCAAAAATGTTATTCACGTTAATCATTCCTCTTGGGATTTCTTGGGAAAAAAAAAATCTTAGGTATTGAAAGGAATTGGTAATTATGTTGCTGCTATGTTGTTCTAAAAGTAACAGCACAATAATAATAATAAAAAAACAATCTTTAAGACATAAAAAGTCAATTCTCATGAGTGAGTAACCCAGAAAGGAGCCTGAGGGATCATTTTCTGATTAGAGCTTCAGTTTTTTAAAAGTGTCAAATAAGATTTTTGTATGTGGATCAAATATGAGAAAAAAATCATTTCCATTGAATAGTAACTTTCCGAAGAATAATGCTATTTCACCAGCACATTAAGAGATAGTGTTACAAATGTTGAAAGTTATCAAAATAGTGGAAATATTCCAGGAACAACAACAAAAAAATCAATGTTTAAGGGAGGAGAGTTAATTTTTGAAAATTTGTAAGATTTTTAGACATGTGGGAGTACCTCTACAAATACAATTATTGAATTTAAGAGAGGAATGAAATTAATTAATGTACCCCTAGTAAATTAAATTCCTCATTTTTAACAACATATGGTTTTGTGATTCAATTATCACTGTTTGGATGGGTAGTACTGAAAAATAATAAATGATTCAGACTGGAAAAGGAAAGAAAGTCACTTAGTAACATGTACACACTTTTCTCCCTTCAAGAAAAAACTGTTGTTGGTATTTGTTTTTCCACACTTAGGAAAACCTTCAGAAAGTTGCTCTGGCTGTAAAGAAAGAAATCTATATACAAGTACTTAAGAACTTTTCCTTCTTTTAATTTCTGTCAAGTGCTTATTCTGTATTGTCATATGTTTCTTGAGTAACACAAAAATACTAATAAAACACAGGGAAAACAATGCAAGCGTTGTATGAGAGCACTAATTCATCAGTGAATTTTTTCAGTCTTGACTAGAGGAATATCATTGTTTCAGAGTACATCCAACAATTAAAACTGCAATTGCAAACAAATGAGATCTTTAATTGTATTTCTTGCTATTCAAAGGTAAGGATTATTAATACTCAAAATAGTTATTATGAGCTAAGTCCTCATTATGCTTCAAAAGCATATTCTAAACTTAATGAAAGAGTTATCTTCTGGAAAATGAGAAGAGTAAGAAATGTTTCTAAACCTTAGCTTATTCTCGTATTGGACTACACCTTAATATATGTTTGCATCAAATGGTTTGAGTCGGACTAGAAGACCTCCTGAAGTCACTGTCAATCTTAATTATCCTATGATCCAACCCTACAATCACATATATTTGTTGAATGATTATCAATAAAGTCTCTGTGCCTCTCTGTTCAAATTTATTTAACAATAAGTGCTTACAGAAATAAAAAAAAAGAAAATTTAAAATAATGGTTTGGGGATCTTAAAACTTCATAATAAAGTGGTTGTTGTTCAATAATAAGGTTGCTTTGCAACTCATTTTTAGCACTAGACAAAAGTGTATGTTCAATTTCTCCTCTTGGCATAAAATTTTTTCTTCAATGATAAAATTAAATAAGAAGTGCTGCTCAAAAATAGATTGTACTCTGTATCTAGCTTTTCTAGTCATAAAATATACTTTCCCTGGATGTTTGCATCTCAGCTATTACTGTCATTTTAAATGACAGTTGCTGCTGTTATGATCTGTGACTATGCCCTCCTAAGATTTAGCAAAACAGGTAGGTAGGTGGAAAATACTGGCATTCTTAAAGGAAGTATATGATTTTTTATTTTTGTGACAGTTACCCTGAATTAGGCCTACATATTTCTTGTTCTTGACTGTACTATATTCAGCTACTATAAGTTGCTCTTCGTAGTGCAACAAATAAAATACCTTCTGTTAATGATTTCTGTAGGATTATGTAGAGCGCAAGAAGATAAATTACCTCGTGCATTGTTACAAAGTCAAATATCATTAATTCTCTGACAGTAAAATTGATTATTTTTTAATTAAGATTAAATTAATTAAAATGATATTTTAAAGATCAGAATCTCAAGGACTGCACTTTTAAAAAAACTCTACTTTAAGCAGTGGTGATATAGTATTATATAATATATCCTTCTTTCATTTTTAATATGATTATTTGAAGGTTTTGGCCAACTGTATTACTGTTGTGTCCTGCTGTCAAAAGTTTAGGTTGTATCTTTACTGCAAAGCTAAATACATTCTCTGTAGTATTCACATTGTAGTTTTTAAAAGTTCTGATACCTGAATTGTCCTATACCCTGTCACTTGTTCTTAGTCTCACATTGTAAGTAACTGTATATGCACTTAACATGAATTCTTTGCATAATCCAGTGCAACTGAAATATATGAGTTTTAAAAATTAAATTTTGTTTCTTTATTAAAACAACTTGTTACAACTTGTTCTTTAGATTCATGTATCTATTATTTGGGAAAAAAAGCGCAACTTTTAACTTTACATATATTTATTGTGACCATTTGCTCCACTCAGACACACAGACAAAAAATTCAGTGCTTTGTTTTATTTTAAGTGGGTCCTCCTTCAACATTCTCTATACCCAGATTTCAGTGTAACAGGAAACCTATACATTAAAAAAACTTTCAAAAAATTTTTGAAACCTTTTAATTTTTCAGTTAACATTTTCAGCTAATACAGGTTTCCATGGAAAGTCTATCACTCTTACATCTGACTAGCTTTCTCTAAAGACATAAATTGCAATTTTAAACTTATTTCTGCTGAAGAAAATAATAAAAATTACTGTATATAAAATGAGGATAGTCCCATAAATACTTCTGCATTACAAAATAGATACAGTAATGTCATGCTTCTTACTTTGATGGGGACTTGATATCCTTCTCAACTGATATGGTAGAGTGGTTCACTTGTGTATGTATGGGCACATTTGGGATGGTTCCCACTGCATTGCCTGCTCAATATCTCTAAAACCTCAGTGACCAGCACCCTAAGCCTCTCTTGGAAAGAGATGTCTCCCATCCATTTCTCTATCGACCTCCACATGGGAAAGGCTCCTTCTCTTTGTTTTAAGCAGCATCTGTCTAAAATACTTTCCCAACAAGTCCTCCTTGAATGCAGTAATCAATTTGGGCCTTATACGGAATTTTACGTATCATTAATACGCAGTATTTATGATTAATACACTGACATAAACAGTGGGAACTTGCAGCTAAGATGAGATGATCAGATGAGATCAGTGTTAAATAGTCATTGTAAGAAGAATGAGAACTGAGAATCGATATCTTCAGTGTAGGACCAATGGAGTGTTTACCTTCCCTTTCTTAGCCACAGCTCTGAAAAGGCTTTAGAATGGCTAACACTACACTGCCAGAAATTTTCTTCTGCATCCTTACTCACAGCACTGTTGTCAGCAGGGAGAATTTCCAAATCAGATAAAGAGAGAAGAAAGTAGTAGGAGAGGCCAGCAGCAGAACAGCAAGTTTCCCTGCCTGTGGCTTCAAGCAGTACAGACATTTCAACCAGTTAATTAAAATATCTTCAAAGTCATCACTGCAAACACACCAGGAAGGTATAATTTAGCATAAAGATTAAGTGGCTGAGAAGCAATTCTCAAGATTTTGCAGCTTCTCAGAGGCTTCAAGGACTTTAGGATTTGATTCTGCAGCTGCAGCAGGTCACAGGTCAAGAACATGAAAATGATGGAGCCACTAACTCCCCAACATTCAATGGAGTGTGACTGTGTCAAGACTGTTGCACAAATGCTCCTATTTCTGAGTCAACTGGAAACACATGCTGTAGAGTGGCTGTCTGTTAGGAAACAGATTATGTTTCAATAGCAGCATATCAAAATTAATGTTTCCAAAAGCATTTCTCTTAAGACATCATCAGCTTTTGACAGAATTTGGGTCAGAAAATTTCTGAACATTCCTCTTCTTTATAAAGTACACACAAAAAAAGTAAAACAAAAAACCCAACCAGCTTGCATGCCATTAACTAGGCATAACACTGATCTTAAAAACATGTATCTGCTTCATAAAAATTAACATTAACCATGGACTCAATTTCAATATAAATATGAACTACTTCAAATGCATTCTGAAGAAAAAGAAGACTTGCAATTTATTATTGAAATACATTGCATGTTAGCACAAGAAATTCCTAAGCATTTGTACGTGGTGCCTGAGACCAGCAGCAAACTACAGAAAGAAAAGTTCCAATTACTCCTAGATTCTCTTCCATAAAGCTTAAAATAAACAACATGATATCTAATGTCCAGAAACAGGTGACTTGATGGTATATGAAAAAGTTACAGAAAAAGTTTATCTGCCATCATATTTGGTAAGGACACAATACTGCAATTTCTTGCATTGCAGATTTTACATGGACAGGTAACAAGGCTTTCTTTCATGATATGTCACAGAAACACTGGAATGGAATGCTAAATTAAAAATTTGGTCTTAAAATGCGGAAATATTTTGAGCCATTTGCAAGGAGAAAAATCCAGTTTCCGGAGGAGCTTTCCTAGGAGCTGAACCTTGAGCGCGTTAACATTGTATCTGCAGAGTCCAGAAAGGAAAGCATCATTTACACAGCTTAACAGAGGAGGTCTCCTGCTGACTGTCAGATCCTGTCTCAAACATATTTTAGCACACGGCTTTGATTATTAACTTGGAGCATAACTACTTGTAAGTCTCCTCTATCAGAAAAAATCTGAATACTGTTAGGAGTCATGCACACTGTGAGACTGAAAGCTCAATCCCTTGACTTGTTGTGGATCCTCTAACGGAGCAGTAAGGAGTTCAGTGTATAGCAAACACCCTCCTCCAGACAGTGTTTGTGGTTTTGTTTCCTTTGTTTCCTTCTTCCTCTACTTCTTATTTATATGCTTTCTTGAAATGTCTCAGTTCAATTTCTTGTATATTTTTTATTTGTTTGTTTGTTTTTATAATGACCTAGATTTATCAAGGTTGTCAGAGACCTGCAAATTAAATTCCCCTTTGTGGTGTCTCTTATTCATTTGGAATTTAATTTCTGGAAGTACTTACTTGAGAATCACCCCATCTCTGATTTTCTACCAGAAAGGCTCAGCCGTGGGAGCTGTTACAAGCAGCTAGGATTGCAACCACTACAGGGAATCCACCGATTGAGGAAAGGAGGAGTACCTCTGGTCATATAAACCTGCTTATGGATGATGAAAAACTTTACAGTATCTAGTATGCTCAATTGCTGTCTTCTGAAGATATTATCTTTAAAACTTTCTCGGCATTACATACCACTACACAAATAAGCTCTTCCTCCATTTTAGGGTCTAGGCATATTATCTTTACAAAGAACAAAATTGTCTCTATTTATCGCTGTTGTATAGTCAGATGCATGTTTTTTCAGAAAAAATGTTCCAAGAAAAATGTTCAAAGATTAGTTGTAGAGACAACAATTACATACATTACCATGGGCAATGGTAACCCAGTGTAGAAAATTCTTCATCTTCCCAATTTACTTCAGTATTTTTTCATGGAAAAATGTGAATAAATACCTTCTTTCAGCACATAATTTTATGACAATAGCATTCTCTTTTTGTAAGAGTAAATTCAAAGGAAAGAGAAGATCTTTTCTAACAAGTTTAGATGCTTATATTGTAAGAGTTTTTTCTTACAATTTTAACCTTCAGCACAGCATTCGAGTATTTGTCTGCATAACTCTTCAAATATCTGAAAAAGGGAAAAGTAAACTAGTTTGCCAGTTTTAAAAGCAAGCTAGGTGCACCAATGATTGCGTGCAACATTTAAATGCCTAAAATCATTAGACCAATGTTCTTCCTAGTCATTCTAGTCATAGAAGCATATATCTTCACAGGCAAATGCGTGCCAAATTCTGTATCCGTTTCTAAACCTTGTATTTATTGTAGAGTTACAAAGAATTATTTTTTTTTTAAATGGGATGACTTAATTTTTGAAGCTGATATTCTTTTTACAACACCTGCAATATTTCCAAAGCATTATGCTGGAGAAAATACAGAAATTAAAAGAAAAAAAAAACACACAAAAACAATCCAAAAAACCCAAAACAAACCCCAAATCAAAACATACACACACACCCCGACCCCCGAAAGACAAAACAAAAGAAAACAAAAAAAAACCACAAAAACACCCCAAAAAACCCCAAACCAAACCAAAAAAAAAAAGCAAGAAAGAAGAAAAAGCACGAGGAAAAGTCAGGAAAAGATCTTTTTTGGAAAATATTTTTTCTTTACCTATACATAGTGACAATGATTGAAATGAATTCTACAAATGTCATCAAAGACAAAAAGGTAAAAAATTCATCATACATTGGGGGTTCTTACTTAAAGAAAAATAGTAAAGTTTCAGCAAATAAAATCACTGTCGTATGCATAGCTCTACTTTGTTGTCAAATAAGAAGTGACCCAGTAACAATGAAAACTTCTGTATGTCTTACATTTCTGCTTTAAGAACAGCTTACCAATCACATCAGACACTTTACCAAAGCTTCATCAAAATAATAAAGATAGATTTACTTAGTGACTGGATTGTTTGTGTTTGAAATGTTGTTCAGGTTGGGAGGTTTTTTGGAGCATACAGATTTGACCTTAGGACTACACTCTTTGGTCCTATTTGTTAAGTAATTTTCTTCCGTTTCAGTCATTCACCACCTACTGCTTCACTACTGTGTCCTTTATATTATTGTCTACTGTGATCTCCATCAATATTTCCTCTTAAAATGCCAAAGGAGCACCCATGTACCCTACGCAGTGATATTCTCACAGGATCCTGAAGGCTTCTAATATGTAGACTTTTTTCCATACACTTACTTGTTGAGTTTGTTCGACATGTAGAGAGTAAATTCTGGAGGCAAGAGCCATATCATTGTTATAAAAATCACTAATGAAATACCAAAACAAAAGAAAAGAAAAAAAAAAAAAAAAGGACTGGTTCTGAACCCACAAAATATCTACAAATGTAGACACTTAACTTTAAACATATAATCTTCAACTTCAGCAACCCCACTTGTATTTAGGCAAGCTCATGAACAACCATTTTTTGAGAATCTAAGATGATAAAAAGCTGAACAATTGTGATTTTAACTAGACTAAATTATTTCTAAAGTGAAAGTATTTGTGTATATGTTTGGGGGATACGATATCCCCCTGGCTGCAGAGTTGCACAGAGCTGACAAGGCTAAGGTACAGACAACAGATGGATCTCTACTGGGCTGCTGATGGGTACCCACCTCCTCCAGCACAAAGGACACACGTGGGAAGTCTCACCTGCCAACACAGGTACTGTAACGCCTACAGGGAACCATCCTGATTTACTAAATAAGTTTTATTCAACCTACGGGACATGCAAAATTGAACTATATTTACCAGAACTAGTCATTCTGAAAATTAAAAAAAAATTTGAAAAGTATTTTGAATTCAGAGCTCCAGTCTTAACTGTATCACCACATCAGATACAAAAATCACATCATGGATAACCTGTTCAGAGAATGGAAAACAGACTGTTTTTTCAATCTCTGAAGAAAGCTTTGACAGACTGGTTTTAAAATGTTCCTGGAATATTTAGCCATGGCATTCAACCTTCCAATGATGTTTCAGGCAAGCTGACTCTATTTTTGCTAAATTAGTCAGTGAGTTGTAAAGTATCAGCAGAAATAATTTATGAACATAAAGCAGCTTTCACCTTTCCTGTATAGATCAGTGTCTTTCCCTGATACAAGTTGTGCCAAAAAAATTACAAAGCTGTTTGCATATTTATCTACCTATGCAGAAAACTTGAAAGTAGAATTACAAGTTTAGAAGTTATTGACAGGAGACATCTGTGGAACCATCTGCACAAATATTGAAGAAATAAACACACCATTTTGGAGCAGAGCATTTTTTTTCTTTTTGTTTTAAGCCTTGTAAATCACTCAAATCATAGTCAGTCCTAATTATACCTCACCATAGAGAACATAATTTAAACTCAATTGATAAAATCATATGTTAAGGAAGGGTGAAAAGGCCATTGGATCAGAGTGTAGTAGTACTGATGTGAGAACATTTTATAACAATAGATTCTACCAAAGTTAAACCATAATGTAATAGTTAGAAAGAAAACAAGGAATAAACAAGTGGATTGCGGCAGTATCCCCAGGGCCTGGATTTTCTTTCTGGATTTTCATCTGCCGCCTCCCTAAAGAAGTTTTTGAAGAATTGGGGAAAAAAAAAAGTCCTCAAACTCCAGAAAATAGCAACTACAAAACTGAATAAAGCCAGAAAAGTAAAACCTGGAATTCAAATAAAAGTTGTGCGGAAACAAAGAAGGTATTTCACAGAAAAACTGGAAACAAGAAGGATCTGTAAGGTAAATGTCTTCACAAAGATTGTCAGTTAAGGAAGGTTACTGTGAAGCCAAGTGAAGGAAATACATCCAGGTCATCAGTGAAGGGTTGTCCAGAAAAACTGATATATTGATACACCATGCCAAGTGGCATAGACCCAAAGACTTGTAGGAGGTTGAGAGAGGTAATACAAACATTTGATTTCTCACTAGTTATGAGCAACTATTCATTAGGGTTGCAAGACAGAAAATATTGTGCTTTTCTAGGCACAGGAAAGCTTTTCAGGGAACTTGAGAAAATAAAAATACATAAGGGAATTCAGTAAATAAACAACATTGCTAAAGCGATCATTAAAACCTAACAAACATCCAAGGTTTATATGTAATTTCTGCAGCCGATGAGCAATGCACAAGAAAATGAAGTTTTGGTTAACAAATTGAACATCAGAATAGGGCCTGCTGAAGAAGAGCCACCAAGCAGTATTTTGTATCCTTGGTGACTTCTCTGGCTATTTAAAAGCAAATGCAAATGTATTGTTAGATACAGCTTCAGCATCTGATCTTGTCAGCAGTCTTCATATCAGCCCTGTTTTTGATCTGGGAAGCGGTAAGCTATTAGCCAGCAGTTCCTAAAAAAATGACAAAATGCTGTTGATAGTGATGAAGTCACAAGAATCTTCAGCAATACACTGATGGTTAACTAAAGACTAATGCTGAACGGAGTTGATTAAGGTTATGATTCAGAAACTAAGGTAAGCAGCAGAAAAATTACTACTTGTCTCTAGAATACTCCCTGTTAGTGGAAGGATATCTCACAGTGGAAAGTGATGAGGTAACGAACCTCTGAATTGCAAAAGAGAAACTGTATCTCTTATACTTCGTTCAGCATGTCCAAGTAGTAGATACAAGAAAATGAGCCGACAGTATCTCTACATAAATAATGAGGGCCTTAATTTTGGTGGTTTGGTGGTGGTTTGTTTTTTTTTTTCAAAAATGACAGAGTCCTAAGGAGTTAAAAGGCTAGTAGTATTATCCTGGAACAAAAAAAGTGGAAAAAGGACAATAGGAAGAGCAGGATATAATTGGTCAATTTTCACCTAGCAAAACAAAGAGCAATACTCCATCAACAGGGAGAGCTGTCTCAGCACTCCACAGGATGTCCAGAGCTCCTTCGATTTTTTTTTTTTTTATGCTGGTGTACAACAGAGACATCTTCTGGATGACAGAATTATGGAATTACAAGCCAATACCTGAAAGCTGTGATTCAAGTTTCCTCATTTACAAAACTTGAATAAATACTTATCATTAGTCTCACTCATAAAGCAGCCCTTTGTGTATTGAGATAATTTAAATGAAGTAGTACTGCCAATGGGTACACAAAAAGGAAACACTTATCTCAGCATTTCGAATAGTCATAACTGCCCTACAAATAAAGATGGATTTCATTGCTTCCCCGTCACATGGAGAGTTATCTGAGGTGACAGCAATCTATCCTGGTGTTTAATTGTTTTCATGGCAATGATCTTATACTAATACCTGAACAGAATTTCTCCTTGAAAAAGTTGTGTTTGTTGCTTCCAGTCTGGCCACTGTCCAGACGAAGATAGTACATGCATCTTGGCTGCAACTATTGTACATACACAAAGACTTTGAAGGCATAGAAAACTAAAATTTTGGCTAGTCAAACTCCTTGAAATAATTTTTGAGTACTTATGAGCAACAGTTATATGTACTACAGGAATCACACTATTTATTACTCTTAAGAGCTGACATATATGAGAAAGCTGAAGAGGAGCAGATTACTTTGCAAAATGACTGGGAATACAGGATTTCCTTGCAGAATAGTGACTAGTAATTACTACATCAAACAAAAGTTACAAGCATTTCAGGAAAAAAAATGGCTTTATTTTTGAAGACAGATTATGAAATTTGTTTCTACAGACATTGTCTCAGTCATGAGAAGAAAACTAAGAGGTGTGTAGTGTGACCCTTATCATGCAGTCTGCCTTAAACTGGCCACGAGAGGATCCTGAACATGAGCACTGTTAAGGCAAAAGCAGGCTACCGTTGACTTCAAACATGAGTGTGTGTGCTGCTGACATGTTTTGGAAAGTTAGTAATACTTTTTTTCTTTTTTCCTTCCATGAAGTGATTTGTATTAAATCTCTATAAATAAAAATGAAGAAATCAACATGCATACTGTTTGAAACGAAATAATTGTTTGCATTTCCAGTTATTTTGCAAGGTCGGTCAAAAAAATCTGCAGCTTCTTGTTACTCTGAAAACAAACGAGTAGAATAAATCCATTCATTCACAACAAAAGTGAAAATTCTAGTTATTTTGTCAATACTAATTTTAATATTATGATATTTTGCGTATGCTATTTGTGGTTCTGCTTTGCTAACTGCTAAACCTAAGTTTCCGTGCTGTAGAATTACTCGTATTTTTTCACTTAAACCACGAGGTGTCTCTAGCTCCATTCATGATAAAGGCAAATTAACGGCACACAAAATGCATGACATTCACCTTTGAAAATCTGTTTGAAAACACTTGAACCATGAAAGCAAAGTCCCACAGCAGAATCCCAGTCTTGCTATGACTCCAATGCAAATTCAGTGTTCTATGTGAAAGGAGTTATACGTTTCTTTTCTTAGATGAACAACTTCACAAAGAAGCAATTCAACAACAAAAGAAACTTGCAAAACTCTGTAGTTCTTTTTCATAACAAAGATGAAGAATCAAATTGCTCAGTCAGTTTTAAAAGGCCTTTAAAACAATTTCTACTTTTTTAGTTTTTTTTTAAATAGTTTTCTTTATGAACTGTTGCTTTCCATGTTTCCACATTAACACAAAGCAGTTGATATATTTCCCTAAGAAAATTACTCCAGAAATATCACTGATAGAACTTCATCACCATATAAAAAAAATTAAAAAATAGAATGATTGCATAGTTCTAGTGCCAGTGTTTTGATTCAATATACTGCATCCCAAACACAACATCATGCCATCAAAAAGAAACAACTGCACTGCAGCTGTGATTACTTAGAATCATAGAATCATAGAATC
>VWZK01012100.1:0-59385 GCA_013396935.1 Baryphthengus martii
GACTTTCCTGGTGCCTGCTCCGTAACATCGGTGGTGACGGTGATATAACTGCCATCAACATCAAGGCGGGGGGTGGGGGGCAGGGAGATGTTGGGTTCAATACTGATTTTGTATTTATTTGTATATATTCCATTTTATTATTATTATTTTCTATTTTCATGAAAGCTGTTCTAGTGTCCTTTTCTAATTGGTAAGTCTCTCTCCCTTATTCCTTTTATCTTGCCCTTTGGGAAAGGAGGGGAATTAACAGAGAGCATCTGTTACAGGTCTAGTGGGCTGCCCTGACCCTAAACTGTGACAGATTTATCGGCGCCCAACGTAAGGCCCAATCAGAGCTCTGAGAGATTGACTGAATAGTTAGAATTCTGGGTCACTCATTTGAGAGAGAATCATGTTTTGTTTTTTTGTTTGTTTGGTTTTTTTTCCTGAGTGACAACTGAAAACAGAAGAAATGAGAGGGACCAGGAAGGAAAGCTGTGGGACTTTCTAAAAGCACCTCAATAAACTTTTTTGTTCGCTGCATGTATTCTATTTTTCACTTGACTAATCCTCGTATTTCTAATTCATTATCCTTGTCTGTCAGACAGTTCTGTGTATTTACTGTCCTACAGGTGAAAAGGTACTTTTTAACATCCACTCTGCACTATTTTTCTTTCATTTCCACTTATGTTCACTGAGCTTGTAATCTGAAATCATCCGGAAATAGTTTCTTTTGCTGTTGTTAACCACTCCATTTAACAATATGACCACTTTAATATGCTCTTACTCTTTTTGAGTCATCTTTTCAGGTTTTTTTTTTTTGGAGCAAACAGGAAATGACTTTTAAAATCTCTATGATTACCATTTTCACCAGTGCAATGTCACTGTGGAATTTTTATCTTATCTACACAAACACTACACTATAGTTTATTGTGAAATATATAAAAACATACCATGATGACAAATCACTCTGGTTTATCAGAGATATAATTAGCAAGCTTTCAAATATTAAAGCACTCATCATTAACAAAAAAATATAAATCAATGAAACACAGGTTGTTGGATTTTTTTCTGATTAGTTGGAATTGTTTTCCCCATATTGCTATTATTTTAATTAATGATTCAACTAATAATAGATTTCAGTTGTTAACATAAATAAATCTGAAGAGAATCTGACTGAGAAAGATTTAAAAGGTTTAAAACATTGTATTTTTTGTGTTCATGAATAGAAGACACCCAACACTATTTAGATGGACAAAATGATTGCACAAATAGACTTCTGCTTATAAATATTAAAAGAAGGAGAGACAAAGTCACAGGAGATTTGAAGCAAAAATGAAGAGTAATTGAAGCTTGATTGCTCCAATTGCTCTTCTTTTCATGAAGAATAATAACTATGAAATGAAGAGATGAACTACGAACAGGATAGCAAGAGCAACTTAGCTATCATCAGTGGGTTTCTGTGGGTGAGGAGAATCTGTAGGGGGAATGAAATGAGTACTCTTATCATCAATTAAAGGGTACATGGTAATTAATGTGGATTAGGGCACCTCAGGATTAAATAGGAAAGTCTGTAACTATTAAAAGGAGAGGACTGAAAAAAAACAATTCTGGAAATTGTTCAATTAGACTGTATTTTAAGTTATGCTCCTCTCTGCAGGCCAACATAGTGGAATGATATGGCTTAACATAAGTGCTAAAAGTAAAAGCCAACCATATTTATGTCAGACTGTCCAAAACTACTGAGAAAACATCCAAATTATTTTTTTTTACTTTCTGGACACATTATACTCCATGCTATATGAAGCATCAGTTTATTCTGCACATTTTGCAAGATTACCATAATGAATGTTCAATGTGAAATACTGTTAAAAGCCACTAGAACTAGAAACACAGGTGCAATTCCTGTATTCTGTTTTAATCATGATGATTGTAAAATTAAAATGCAAATTAGGACTAATTAAAAAAAAATAAAATCTAATGACTTTCAAAATATGAAAGAAAACTGTGAACAAATCCGTTAGTGTTGCCTCCAAACAACTTACTGTAAAGGAAGGGAAGGGGGAAAGGGAAAGGGGGAAGGGGGAAAGTGAAAGGGGAAAGGGAAAAGAGGAGAGAGGAAGAGGGAAAGGGGAAAGGATAGTCTTCAAAGGATTTTCATTGGGAGGGATGGAAAATCTAGTTTAAATGTTTCATTCTCTCTCATGATTTAGTGTATGCTACCTTCTAGGTTTTGTACTTAATGCTTATTTCCTGAGTAGCCTCATTTGACAAAGAGCGCTGAAATGCTCAGTGGGAAAATTTCACAACTAATTACTTAAATCATTAGAAACTTAGCTTTTCCAGCAACAAAAAAATTGAATATATAATCTTACTTTACATTATCTCATTCAATTTTTATTGTGGTTGCATTAATATTGGAAATAGCAAAATAAGTTCTAATATATATTTAATAAGAATTTCAAGAATTATTTTTCAGAATCAGTAACCTTCTAGTCTTAGTCCATATCTATTTGACTATTCTTATGTTTGTATATTTATTGAATCTCTAGAAAGATTTCAAGGCTGTATATCACTTCAGACAAGGAACTTTACTGTTTGTGTAATTGTGACATGCTGTTCATAAAAAAATATTTACTGGTTTTAGTAAATATTCTTGTTAAAAGAAAAACAATGAAGCAAAGGTGGAGGGAAAAGAGGCAGAAAATTTTGACAGTAGCAGGAGAAACAAAAGTGCAAAGTATTGGGGGAAAGTATTATCACAGTTTAGACCACAGAATTGATCAGAGAGTTAAATCCTTGACAATGCCTAGTATTAGAAGGTGGAAAGAGGTAGTCATGGGTAATTTTTTATAGTTGATTCAAAGAAGAACACTACTAGTCAGAGTTGGCTTACTTGTCAAATGTTAAATATTAGGTAAATATAAATGTATTTCTTCCATGTTATGGAAAAAATATTCTTTCCTTCTGGTTTCAGTTCCTCCAGCTACAAATATAAAAAAGAAGAAACTGAAGCCTCCTTAAACTCAATAACAAAATACCTTCTTGAACAACAATGGGATTCATCTCCTCTACTTTTAGCTAAAATTTGTCAGTCTAGAATATAAGTTTTTGTTTTGTTTAACTTTGGGAGTTTGTTTATTTGTTTAGGCTTGTCATTTAAGCAGTCAGGCTTGCAACATTTCCCTGAAGCAAACGCACAGCCAAGATATTCATAGAGAGGTGAATGCTGGCATGTGTAAGAGCAGATAAAGGCCGGGGCGGGGGGAAGGAAAAGAAATAAAAAAAAAGATGGAGATGTCTTAAATAAGTTTTACCAAAAGAAAAAAATTGCTTGTGGAATCATAGCCTGGCTTTGAGGAAATTTGTCATCACGTTGTGAGCTCTGTTATACCTTGAAGTAATCCAAATGGATTGCAGTTAGACTACATCTGGAGTTATTCCTACTCAGCATGAGCAAGACTAAAAGCAACAAACAACAGCTGTTCTACATGCAGTTTTTTCCTGATGTTACTGTATTTTTGGAACATTATAAAAGAGTAGTTTTTACATGGTCGTAATGTGTATATTAGTACTACTATTACCCTTAGAAAAGCTTAGCAAACTGATGCAGCTTAAAGTAAGTAATATTCACTTAATTCAGCACTAATAATATTCCAGTATTCCTATTTTTTAAGCTTTTTACATTATAGTTCTCTGGAAAGTTCAGATTATTTTTGAAGATTGTTCTTTACAAGTGTGTAACATGCACTGATCCACTGATTTAAATATTTAGAAAGTTCAGTCTTTAATTATCACTGAAGAGAAAAACTCAAAACCATTTAGGCATGAAGTCTGACTGTGATGTAAATCAAAGGTAATGGAGAGAAAATTTGATACTTAGTTTATTTGATTAAAAATCAGGTGTCATTTAAAGCATCTGAAATTGAGGGAATGTTCTAATTTTAATATTTATGCAACATTTACAGTGCAACAAATTTATTTTTTTTTATTATTTAAAGAATACCATAGTAATTAACAGGACATTTTAGTGTCTGCTGTAACTGAAGTGCTATAACAACGGTTTAATAAAAGACAGATTGTATTGTACTGTGAATCTGAGGAGGACTCCAAAATTGGAAAATGTTTAAAGGCTGGTAATGAATATATAAGCCTGATCATCTGAAAAATGATATTGTCTATACTGTACATCTGTGAAGATCAGATCTAACTTGGGGTCTAACCAAGTGTTCTTTGTTATTTCCAGATGTTTGCCAGCTGTCTTTCAGGGAATTTATGACTGATTACCTATTTATCACAGAAACTGAACTAATCTCTAGACTGCGCCATGAACAGTAGCTATAATATTTCTTGTGTGAAAGTATTGTACCACGGAGGGAACATAACATTTATGAAGACTGTTGGAATCACTTGTTTGAGTTGATCAATACAACAACAAATGAATTGCCTTGGACAACAACAGGATGTTGAACTACTTGCAATACCTTATTTGAAGATTGATGGTGTTTATGACATAAAATACGGCTAGTTTATATTATCATATTTTAAGGGAGGTGGACAGCTCTTAGACTCAGGCCTCTGAAGATTTCTAGCATCTATAATAGAATATTAGTTGCACGCTGATCGTATTTTGTACAGAAAGAAAATGGATAATAGAAGCTGAGAGTTGTATTTTAACAGGCTCTGACATAAACAAATTGGAAACTGTTATGCCATGGAGAAGCCCAAGCTACACAATCCAAATCAGTGTGGATTCTGGAACTGAGAGAAATTACATCTCACTTAATCTTGGACTACTATAGTACAGATTTCTGCATATGAGGCAGTCAAGACTTTTCATAAATAATGATGGATGTGAGCATCTTTTAGATTCAACGTGTCATGTATTTTAGGTATTACATTACAAAAAGATGTGTTTAATTCATTGACTGCAAGAAGAACCTACATGTATGTAAGACCTTATATAAGCAGATAAATCCAATAAATCCCAGAGATTTTTTAAGCTGACTTCTGTGTGTGTTAGGTTGTTCCCCAAGAACTCAAAAGCACTCCCTACTCTTCCAGTAGCCTATACAAAACCTGTCTACTGCAGTCCTGAGCTCCAATCCACATATAATAAATGATAGTAGGAATAAAATAAATAAAGCATTTATCCTGAGAGGAAAAACAAAGTACTAAGAAGGTCATCAGACAAGTATTTAAAAAAAAAAAAAAAAATTTGGACTGAAATAAAATTTAAATATCTGTTATGTCTTATGGTGTCAGGACCATCTCCATAAAACTGAAGAACACCTAGAGCCAGCTGCTATGTACCACAGACCCATCCAGTTTATTGCAGAGAGAGCTAATCTTAGTGGCATAGGCATGAGTAAGACCTCGATATTTCATCTATGAAAAATTAATTACTTTGGAAGCTTTTTTTACTGAGTAGCAAAGACTGCCACACAGGCATTTTCTAGGATGCAGCTGACATTACTATGATGGATTTTTCCCTGTGTATGAAAAAAAGTAAATCCAAAAAATCCATGAGTAAACGAATCTGAAGCAGAAAAAAAATCAGTGTTCAGCACGTAAAGTTTGATTTCAAATGAGGAAAAAAAAAAGAAAGGGGGAAAGGTCAATGACATTACACATAGTTTTTTACTATAGGATGAAAAAAATGAAAGAGAATATTTGGTAGATGTAAAAAATATTTTAGGTTGCATAATAGTTCAACAGCATGGAAACCATAACAGTGAAAAAAATACTGGAACAGAATGATAGCCAGTTAGCTAGGGGGCTTTGTAGGAACAGTGGACACAACCTCAGAATAAAATGAATTATTATATGACAAAGCTACTGGGTGTTGCCGTCTTCAGATATCTTCAGCACCTAGGTGAGTTGTCCTGCCCCAGTCTGGTGAAAGGGAGGCTACTGTCAGTTCCTAATCCCTTTGTATGGACAGTAGACAGAGACCTTATTCCCCTGAGCTTGTCATTGCCCTCAGAAACACCAAGGAGCTGCCAATTCAGTGCCCTCAGCTCACTGGACAAATTACTGGAGTTCCTCTACCTGTTATTATCTCTCTGACCCTGGCCAGGTCTTTGTTTAATGTAATTAGCCTTTTATCAGATAACCTGACAAAGACTATGAGATATTTATTCAGTGATACTTAGACACAATTGTGCAAAGCAAGGTGGGGAAAAAATCAGTAGGGTTGATAATAAATTGTTAACAAGAGGTGCACAAGTAGGTTGCAGAGCTCATAGTCATGACTTTTACTGCCACAGGGAAGGAGAGGCGAAGGGAGGCCACAGCAAGAGGAAAAAGTTGGGGAGATATAAAATACTTATACAGAATGAAAATAAAATAAAATTTGAACATCTGTAATAAAGTGTGGTAGGTGTATCTTGAGTTATAGAATGTAATAAGACACATATCCTAAAGTGTACTAAGGATCAAAACAGAAGAGTGTAGAATTTAAAGATTTTGGGATACGTTACAGGGCTGAAATATTCTAATAACCACAAGGTTTATGCTTGTAGGAGAGTTTCCTTCTCCCTATAGGAGGTAAAGGTAAAAAAGGTGCTAAATAATTTAAAGCTTGAGTGAATCATTTCATGAGTATATTCTATGATTAATGAGGAGTAAGGGACTAACAAACACTTTTTTTCCTATGTAAATTATCAAAGGAATTAAACAGATAAACATTTCATGGGACTTACATATGACATTATACAGAGAATCATCTTAAAGACAAAATACGTGAATTGAAGTTTATGTTATGTGCATATTATATAGTGTTAAAACTGGTTTTACAGTACTGACTTTCTCTCCTTTATTTCATCCCCTCACATGATGGACTATTCTTTTCTTCTCTCACAGACATTTAGGTTATTTTGGTGATAATAACACTAAAAATAAAATGGAATAGATGGTTTTGGACTCCAAGAATACACTGAAATAGAAGCAGTGCTTGGGGACACAACAGCTTGTATTATTATCTTTGAGGTGGTTTTTTTTTTTATTTATTGTCTTCCTTTCTTTCTGTTCTATTATGCAAACAGAATACTTTTAAGTGAAGCATAAAGAATTATGAATAGCATATTAAGAATCTGTGTAACCATGTTAGGGTTTATGACCTTTACTGAGGGAATTCCAGAAAGATTAATTTACAGTCCCTTTCGGAGAGGAATGAAGTACGTATGAAAAGTTAAAAATATTTTAACACGGACAGTATTTGTAGTTAAGGGAGTGTTAATACTAGTTCAAAAAAATCATTCCTTTATTTTGCAGATTTTGTAGAAATTAATATGATGTAACTCTTTATCTTTGGAAATATTTGTCTAATAAAAAAGTTTATACAAAAAAATGCATTGTCTGATGTATAGGACATGCAAGCAAATCAGTACTATGCTTAGAAAAAGGAATACTTTATGAGTCATTTTTATATGTTTCAAAGTAATAAGAAGGATCTCTGCAGCAGCAAATTGCTTCTAATAAACATTACATGAAAAAAAATTAAAGGAAAAAGTATTTTAGGAGTTCTGTCACTGAGAATAGAACTTCAAAGATCATCTGTTTCAAAACGGGCACAGCAAAGAGCATAAGCAACATTATTTATTTTTGTTTACTCAGAATTTGGTTGCCAATAAAAGATAACAACACGTTAAGGAAGGAAAAAAAAAATGATGCACAGATACTGTTTTCTATTGTAGGTGCAGGAAATTAATAATTGGTAATTGAAGAGTTTTCAGAGCAATGCCTTATATATACTCTTGCAGCCTTCTGCAGGGAAGCCTAATAAAATTGTTAGTGTTAACTGCAAATAATTTTATACATGAAAGACTCAAAATTATGCAACACATCAAATATCTTATTTTTATGTGACAAGTCAAATACTGAGATGACAAGTGCCATATTTTCTTACTCATAAGTGTACTATGAGTGCCCAAATTTTCAGGTGTTGACAAGTAAAAATGTCACTATGTCAGGAAAGCCATAAATCTGCTATATTACTAAACCCCACAATAATTTAACCCTAAATTCCTGAATTTTCCTTGACCAGATAAAGAAGTTAGAAGGCCAAGGTTAGAATGATAAACTGAATTATGAAGTAACATTGGACAGATACATTAAAAACACACTGTAAAAAATCCCTATTCCTTTGTTTTTACATTATCATACCAAATTTGTTGTGGTGATTTTACAGTCAATTTCCTCTTCACCATATTTCAGCATCGCAGATGTTTTGAAAAGTCACAAAAATCTGAATATAAATCATGTTCTGAAATACTGAAAAATCTTAGGCAATTGAACATGGATCACCTGAACCATTGCATCATACTTACAGACTAGTAGTATTGAACTAGGAACTTCAAGGAAGTCCACGTCAATGTATCACCCCAGTGATTTGCCTTGAATAGCCAGTAAAGTCAGGTAAAGATAGTTGGAGGTAGCCCAGACCTAGAAATGTTAGATTTGTATGTTAGGACAGGGACGGAATGTAAGATTTTCTGCCTTTCAAACAGTGTGGATTCATTCATAGCATATACATAGGTAGCCAACAAACATATACTTATAGATTTGGTGTTACCCAATCAAATTCAGATATGATAGTTATTAAAGGGGGAAAAAAGGTAATAAAACAATCTCTCTTATCTTCTCATACCCACTTTCTCAACATTTATTAATAGAGTTAGCCTTGATTCTGGACACCAGGATAAACTCATACATCTTTCTTAAAACTCTCTCTGAGGTCACGCATCTGCAAACTCTCTCCTACTATCCATTTTTGAGTCACTTTGCTATCCTTCATTTACTCATCTTATTTTTACTTTTTTTTTTTCTCTATTACTCAGGAAATCCACAGAGGAACCCTTAAATCTTCATTATTTTGAGTACTTTTACATTTGCAGTCATCTTTATCCATTCAGTTGAAATATCAAACAATTTGTGCAAAACGAAGGATGTGTTATGAATTATTTTTCTACTTCAATCATGAGTCTTTCCAACTTCAGTTTCATATTCTCATTTTTCCTTTTGATTGTCCATGCTTCCTTTTTCTCTATGCATTCTGTTAATATTTCTTTAATGCCAACCTCCATTTAGATAGGCTTTTCCTAGTTTTGACATATCTCTTAAATCCAGTGGGATTTTTCCCCTCTTTCTCTTTTTTTGTTTGTAGAACATCTGACCATCATTGTCCTTAAAATTTTCCAGGTATTATCCTTCACTCAGCACCTACTCTCCTCATTTCACAAAATTCCTCTCCTTTTGCAATGAAATTTTCATTTTCTTCCTTGTTACTTTGCTTTCTCTTTCTGTTAATTTTTCTCTACACTTTTTAATGTGAAAATATTTTCAATTATTCTCTATTTCCCAATCAATCAACCATTTTATTATTCTGTTTACTTTTTACTTATATCTGTTTCTCTGGAGATTTTCTTCATTATTTAGGGATCTATTTTGCTTTTAAGCGGGAATAACATATAAATAACAACTTCACCATGAAATCTTATGTCCTTTATCTGCGTAATATCTTTATACTCTTGTCTGACCTTTATTATTGTTTTCTAGTTTCTTTTAAATGTGATAAGGTATTTTCAATATTTCTCTGAGACAAAGGGGCTTCAATAACTGTAGGGATCTGGAAAGACTTGTCAGCTGTGAGAATCGAGATGTTCACAGGTGAAAAATTTATGTGAGCACGCTCCTACTTTGCAAACATGGTTTAAACTTCTGACATTTTTTTTTGTTTCCATATTTTCACAGTGAAATAATGCATGATCCCATTAAAAAAGTATGGTTTTATAGATATTAAGAAAAAAATACATGTTTCTAGACTAAGAGACAGATACTTTTAAAGTACACTAGAGAAAGGAAAGGGGAAGATTAGGGAAAAAAAAACATTAAAAAAAAGGAAAGGAGGGACAGGAATAGAAGGGAAGAGAAGAGAGGGGAAGGCAAGGCAAGGCAAAAAGAGAAAACTGTACGTCGATGAGTCTCCTGGCTCTCATGTCGTACCCTCTTCAGAGTTGTCACTAATCAAGTTCTTCACCACATCATCATCTCTCCTTTTATTTTCCTCCTGGCACACTAATTATCATCTGTTACAAATGTAAATCAAGATTATAGCACTGAATTATACTTAATGTGCTGCATATACATGAATCGCAATATTTTATCAAGGATGCTCACTCCTAAAATTAATCGGTATGTAGCATTTTAAACATGATCTTAGCATTTTAAGAACTCTTCTTCAATAAATTCCACAGAACCCAGTGAAGAAATGGAACAACTGGGGGAAAAGTAAGCCCTTCTCACTCTTTTTTAATGAGAATATGCGGAATATTATTGTCTCCCTCACTAGCAAGGTGTCATTCTGAGGGCTGGAGGAGAGAACTGTTGTATAACAATATTGCATTTCTTCACAGGAAGCCTAAAAAACCTGTTGGATTTCTCAGACCCTGAAGAATAGAGAAATTAACTGGAATGTTTATAGTCAAAAGCACAAATCTTTCTAAATCATGGATTAAACAGAGTTGTCTCAGATCAATGTCTTTTAGGGGCTGTAAAATACATCCTTTGCCACTACTACAGAGGTTCTGCCATCTTGCCTACCGATTTCAGAGTCAAAACCAAGCATGTTTGATTAGAGACTAGATGCTTATTTCACTGTGAAGAACATTATTTATTTGTATCTTGAAAAATTTCATTGTCCTTGAGAATACTAATCAGCAAACACCCTTGAGAAGCATGAAACACTCTAATACAGTTTTTTATATTTTTATATTAGTGACCCTTTGGTTTTTTTTTTGTTTTTGGTCCAGTTTGGGGGGCTTTTTTTGATTTTGTTTTTGGATTTCTTTCAGAGGTTTTTTTTCATGAACCATTTATTGTGATTTAGTGAAAGATTCTTCTTTCACAATGCAACATCTTTGAACTGTGTGTGCACAAATGATGACAGTGTCTCACCGTTTTGTTATACAGAGAAAAATGCATTTAAGGGGTTTCACTTCTGCCAAAAAAAAAAAGAAGGATGTCTCTAAGATCTGTTTTTATTAGTATGATCTGTTCCAGACTTCCTGTCTGGCCTTGAACAAATCTTGGTGAACTCCCTTGTAGTGCCAGTTAAGGTGATAAATCCACACAACACAGCACAGCTCAGATTCACTGATTTGTTCAACACAGCCACTGAAGCAAAAAAAAGCCTTGTCTTTGCTAAACTTGAGTTAATAACTGTTACTTTAAAGAAAATTTTCATTTCTCTGGAGAGTCTTTTCATGTTTATACAGGTCAAACTGATTTTTTTTTTTCACACCAACTAGTCAGTCAGTCACACTGGCTTAGGTAAAGTCTGCATTAGTTTATCCATACCCATGGTGCAGACATGCCCATGGTGCCTGTAATCAAAATGCAGAGGAATATAAAATGTTAAATGAGAGGTTAGCTAATTTACTGGTTAGTGCATCCACTGTTTGGTTAGGAATTTATACAACAGGGCTGGCCCTAAGTAGTCTTCTCACCATTTTTTTCTGCGCTCCTGACTACCTGAATTTTCAGGATTTGACACACCTTTCTCCTTTCTTTTGTGGACTACTGCCATGAAGTAAAGGCTCACTTACAAATCAGAGAACCTGGGAATTTGTCCTTTCTTAGCAGGGTAGTTTCAAAGCCATAGGACTAATTTTTTTCACAGAACACCCTAACTAGCTGGCTGGAAAGGAATTCAGACCAGATGGATGCCCTAGTTCCCCTGTTGAGGTCTCCATGTACGAAACTCAGGCGGTCAGGCACAGGAAGATGAGGGGATTTCTGCATAACCTCGAAAGGGAAATGTAGTGAACATCTCTAATTACCTTCTCCTAGGACTACTTACATGTTTTACCCATGCAGGTTTTAAAGTTAAATGCACAAATAGCCTACAGAGCAGAGTAAGAGAAACGTTGTACTCTTTTATCCTTAAAAGGGGAAATACATTTTTAAAAAGCAACTGCCTTATATAATTCATCAGTGGCAAACCTTAATGAAATTAAAATTCAGTTGCTTTTTTGAGGATAGGGTCACTGTTCCTGGCAGACTGCTCCTGAAGTACTCCCTACATATAATGTGGGTATGAATCTTGGTGAGAATAGTCGGCTCTATTAATTAAAATTCAGTACTACAGATATGTGTAATTTAAAGTCCCTTAGAAAATTGTGCACAGTTGCTTCATGTCCACAAATTTCTAAGAAATTCATTGTTACACAGCTGCTACAATTTTTATATCTATTCAGTGATTTCTTTCATAATAAGGTTTTAAGACAGTTTGGTAAAACTGTAGAATTTAAAAGGACTGTGGCCCTCATAAAAACGCAGAAATAATAAAGAAAATTGCTGTGAATTATGTTCTGTCACGTAGGTCATAAAAAGGAATTAAAACCAAATGCTTCATTGGTTGCTAATATTATCCCAAAATCACCCCTATGCACTCTGGAAAGTAAGCAGCTGACACTCTGAGTAAATCAGTACCGTTATTCTATTAGTATTTTTACACCTTTAAATATGAAGTAAATTGGTAAACACAGCTCTAATTTAAGACATCGAGAAGTAAAAGCCAAAGAATATAGACGTGTCCTAGAGCAAAACTTGAGATTATGTCTCACAAATGAACATTTGGTCTTGCAGAACTTTTCCTTCTGGCGCATCTACTGCCCAGACCCCTTTGTCATGTATGCACCCACAAAACAGACAGTAGTAGGTACCCAAAATGTGGATTTCTTGCAGCCAAAATCACTTGACAGTGCTTCTGATGAAATTAATTAAAAGTTTGGGTGTCAGTCAGGAATATACTACTACACAGCAAATTCTTAAACTTTAAGGACTAATCTTTCTAGAAAGATGAACCAAAATGTGTCCATACTCACTCATAAAGGGAAAACCTCCCACCCAAGGGTACCTAGAAATTTATCACTTACCCAAAGGGTCGAGGGTTAACTCAAGGATATGGCCAAAAAATATTCACTCACTGAAGGGGGAGTGAGGCTCACTCAATCTGTGGAGGCTCACTCAATCCATAGAAGTATCCTTGGATGGCGTACCATATATCCAAAAGGAGCGGTCGACTGCAAGCTTGCTTGCTTGTGCCTGTTTATTGCCTTGAGATGCTGTTTAATGACTGTGAGGCACCAAACTGATCCTTATCAGGTCTCTGGCAAATGCTGGTTTTTGTCAGCTATCTGCCAGGAAGGCTGCACCTGCCACGCTCCAATGTTTGTGAGTCTTGGAGCATCTTGTGAGAGGAACTTGACATGTCTGCATTGACAGGCCTGGAAGAGTCAAGTCCTGATGGGTACACAGTCTTGACTTTTCATCAGTGTTACAGCCAGGCACGCAGCAGCCCTATGGTCCCAGCTCTGATGCCACAGGCAAGAATCCCGATGGGCAGGCCACATCAAACCTATGGCAACCTAAAGTCAGGGTCCAGGATTAGGTAAAGTGCACTGACAAGTTCAGAACTGCACCTGCAGCAGACATTCTTCACAGTCAGCAGCTTCCATGCCTCCTGCTTATTTTCTTGTCAGATCAGTGTAAGCTTTCTGGAAGCTGTGAAACATCTTACTGAGAGAAATGCAAACTTTTGCATGTGATTTAAAGCTGATCTAGCAAAATTACTGGAAAACATACCACACTTAATACAAGGTAACAATCCTGCATTTACAGAAATTTGGTCTAGACATTGTAACAGGTCTTTCCTATGTTTTACCTTTATGATCCTGAGAAATGGGGTTAAAGTTGATAGCATTTTCCTCCCTAAACTGTAAAGAGTTAGATTCTTTCTTTACTAAAGATGTACTTTAATAATGCTAAATAACATCACCTAGAGGCCATATTTTAAATTACATTAACATTTGATTTTTTTTTTTTATTTTTTTTTATTTTTAATGAGGGAACACATAATTTTCTACACATAGTAAGAATTTTTCAAACCTTCCTTCTGGAATATTCATAGTAATCTGCTCAATATCATTACTAAGGGCACTATTGCTTGAAGAGATACTGCTTTCAGATTTAAAGAATCTGCAAATGCAAAGTGATATTTAAAAAAATGCAGTAGACCTATTTTTTGTTGATACACTTTATTTTACAAGTGATCATTGACATAACCACTCAGGTTTTACTGGCATTTGTCTCCTATCAAAGAAATTATGATCAGCAAAACAGTTTTCATTACACTGAGATGAAACCACATATACTGCATTTCTATCTACCCAAGTGTGTATCTTACTGCAAGGCATATAGAATTTAAATCAGAATCTCTCTAGCTGTGTGCTCACCAAATTTGTGGCTCTATATGCTGCTGCTTTATAAAATGAGTGTTTTTTTCTTGCTATGATTTGTTTTTCCAGTTGTTCAAATTAGATCACACACTGTGGGAAAAGATCAGGCTTGAGACTTTCTAAGGAACCTGAAGGTGTACAAGAACATGGGACCTGATGAAATCCATCTGCAGGTTCTGAGACAACTGGTGAATGAGATTGCTAAGCCACTTGCCATCGTATTTGAAAAGTCACAGCAGTCTGATGAAATTCCCACTGATTGGAAAAGGGGAAACATAACTTCCATTTTTAAAAAGGGAAAAAAGGAAGACCAAGGGAGGTGATTCTGCTACTTTACACCCACTTTTGTGAGACCCTAACTGGAGTGCTGAACTCAGATCTGGGTGCCCCAATGTAAGAAGGACATGGACATGTTGTAGTGAGTCTAGAGGAGGGCCATAAAGATGATCAGAGGGCTGGAACACCTCTCATGTGAGGACAGGCTGAGAGAGTTGTGATTGTTCACCTGAAGAAGAGAAGACTCCAAGAAAACCTTATAGCAGTCTTCCAGTATCTAAATGTGGCCTACAAGAAAGCTGGTGGGTGACTTTTGACAAGGGCAGGTAGTGATAGGACAGGGAGTAATGGCTTTAAACAGAAAGAGAGTAGATTTAGATTTGATGTGAGGTAGAAGTTCCTCACTGTGAAGGTGGTGAGGCACCGGAGTGGCTTACCCAGAGAAGTTGTGGATGACCCTCCCTGAAAGTGTTCAAGAACATGTTGAATGGAGGCTTTGAGCAACCTGATCTAGTGGAAAGTGTCCCTGCCTGTGGCAGGAAAGTTGAAACTAGATGATCTTTAAGGTCCCTTCCAACCCAAACCATTCTATGATTATGTGATTACATGATTCTATGACGAAGAAATCCATTTCCCTCTCCCTCTTAATTTGCCTTGCAAGTGACAAAACAAATCATAAATATTTACATCAGGTTGAGTGAATGGTGATTATTGATATTAATTTAAGCAATAACAGAAACATTGCATTATTCTTAAGTATGTGATGTGCCCCTGCAGTGGACATATTAGAAGGCAGGAAGTCAAAAGCTTAACATTTTTAAAGGAAATAGATTATTAATACCTTGTCAAACCTCTGGTATCTCTGTCTTTGCTAGTATACTACAAGCCTCAAAAGTATATTTTGAATAAATGTGTGAAACATTATTCCAAATTTTGGACACTGAATGTGACTGACAAGAAAATGATAATACAATGAACATTCATAATCCTGGAAATAACACTATTTTGATTTTGAAAGTTGAAACAAGTTTTCAAAATAGGTCAGATAACTTCACAGTGCGTAACATTGTAAGTGTAATGGTTTGTGCAACGGCTGAGAAGAATTACTTGTGACATGCCACTTACTCCCTTAGAATCACTCTTAACAACCCTATGATAACTGGACAATCAATAACAAAAAAGAGCTAAGTTTTGAATTTAAATTAAAAAGATAAAAAAAGCGCTTACAATGAAATCCTATCATTTTTATAGAAATTGCATGAATTTGATATGAAATCTTTCCAATTGAAATAATTTGAAATAAAATCTGGAATTTCAATTCCAAACCAAAATAAGCCTTAAAAGCAAAATCTGACACATCTTTCTGTTACAACAAATAGCTCCACAGGAGACTGGAAAAACAACTTCCCTGCTTCTTATTCCTGATTTTCAGATTTTGTTGGTATGCTTTAGTTATGATATGGAAAATACTGCATCCCTGCTTTAATATTTGACTATGCTCACTTTGCCTTTGAGAAGAAAAGGTAAGCTCCTTCCTTTCTTCAGTGCATTCTGGTTAGAAACAGATATGTTATTGACCTCAAATATCTCTAAGTAGAAGGTTATTCTCAAAACCAGTTAGTGAGTATACTTAGAAAACTGAAGGTTAAGTCATTCTTCATGCTCACTGGAGAAGTTTTATTATGATTGTCATTCGTTTCAAAACCAATTTGGGATGTATATTGATGAAAACTTACTAATTCTTCATGACCTCTTAAGGTCTCTGTGAGAAGCTGCTACTAGTAAGAGTCCATTTTTAGCGGTAAGATATTAACATCCTAAAAAGCACTAGTTGAACATTTGTTGACAGTCTAAACAAACACAGTACCCACATTTCCTTCCCACCATCAATCCCTTTATCCTAGACAGAAAAACCTGTAGTTTTTACTGGTTTTGCTATGAGCAGATAGTATAGGGTAGTAGAAAACGTGGAAGGTATCTTTTGGAGATACTAAAATTTGCTTTACAAAGACAATCATTGAAGAATGCCATTTGCTCTTTACTGGCATAACACAGTTGCTTTTGTGAAAGATTTATGACAGTTTAAGTACTCTTTGTGTAAGAATAATCTTTAGGGACTCAGTGAGGAAGACAAGCCTCTACTAGGGTATTACATACTGTCAGAAGGAGAAACCTAGTTCTCATCTCTGATTCCCAAATCCAGAGCTTAAATTCTTAGAATGTACCCTAGTGAATGGGTGTAACTTTTGCAGTTGGATTGTGTTTGTTTTGACAGTTTGGGTGTGTGTGGTTGTGTGCTGGTGGTGTTTACTTTTGACTACTACAGTTCTTGGTGTATCAGTTCTTTTTCTGCGTGAATAACTGAGTCCTCACAGAGTTGACCATTTGTATTATGTTTGAAATCTGCAAATTTATTTAAGGGTCCTTGTCACGTGTCTACTGAAAATTCCTTACTGCTAAAACATTGAATTTTTCATGAAAAGTACAATTCCATTAAGGTTTCCCTTATGACAACTAAACTAGAAGATAGGACATTACTGATCTAGTCACTCTTTATCACATTTATTTCTGTTTATGGAAAACTATGTTATGGAAGTTTACATCATACTAAAGTTTTTGTGGTTCTGAGCAGAGCACTGCTTCCTATCTCTTTATGCCTAGAGCATCCATCAATAGGAATATTTTCTATTTCTTCTACCTAAAGGCAGATTGCACAGAATGCATTTGCAAAGCAATATGGTGCATAAAATGTGCAGCATTTTCGAAGCTGTATCAAATCAGATTTCTTTAGTTTCATTTTAAATTCATTTACCAACTACTATAGATAATGTAAGAGCCTGAGAGCATGATCTTATGCAAGGCAATGAATAATACTTAGAGTAGAAATTAATTAAATATTTTTGATATTTTAGTGTTCATTTTTTTCCTTACACATTCCCATCTTGTAATCAAGAGTGTTACACAGGAAGACTATTGCAGTCAGAAAAGCTTTTATGCCTTTTTATGAAGATGATGCTAAATTTGTCTGGGGATGGAACCAGTCAATACACTGAAGGTCATTCAGAGGCTGCCATCCAGAGGGACCTGGACAAGCTGAAGAAATGTACAGAGAGAAACCACATGAAGTTCAACAAGGCAAAATGCAAAGAAGTGATACAGTCTGGGTACTGACAGGCTAGGGAACAGCTCTGGCAAAAAGGCCCTGGATGGCAACAAGATGAACATGAGCCAGAAGTGTGCCCTGCACCACACCCAGCCAGCAGCATTGGAATGGAAGCACAGGCAGCAGGTCAAGGGAAGTCATTACACAGAATCACAGAATCATAAAATGTTAGGGGCTGGAAGGGACCTCGAAAGATCATCCAGTCCAACACCTGTAGCAGACCAGGATCACCTAGAGTAGGTCACACAGGAACATGTCCAGGCGGCTTTTGAATGTCTCCACAACCTCTCTGGGCAGCCTGTTCCAGTGCTCTGTCACTCTCACTGTGAAAAAGCATTTCCTTGTATTTGCAAAGTGTTTCCTTGTGATTATTCATGCCTTTACTCAGAGCTGATTACACCACTTCTAATTACTGTATTGTCTATAGGAAAGACATTGATAAATTGATAAAATATGGCCAGGACTGGGTCACTTGCCTTATGAGATGAGACTGAGGGACCAAGTTTGTTCAGACTGGAGAAGAGATGTCTGCAGGGCTCCTAAAAAAATCAGTACCTATGGGCATGTCAACAAGGAGACAGAGTCAGGCCTTTCAACATGCAGCATGGTGGGAGGACGAGAGGCAGTGGGCATAATTTGAAACAAGACAGATTCAGATTGGATGTAAGGAGAAACTTTTTCCCTGTGAGGACAGTCAGTCAGCAGAGCAGGTTGTGCAGATTGCACTGTCTCTGTCTTTGGTGGCTTTCAAGAGCCACGTGGACATAGCCCTGAGCAACTTGGTCTAACCTCAGAGCTGCCCCTGCTTTGGGCAAAAAGGTGGACTAGATACCTCCTGAAGTACCTTCCCACCTGAACTGTCCTTTGATCCTAAAAATACAACTTGATTTTTTCAGGGAAAAAAAAGTGCATCAGTACTACATTTTCCAAAGTATCTTTGTGTATATATCTGGCTGAAAAGCATTTGTAAGACTGTGTTTGACAGTCTCATTTTGCTGCTCTATTAGCCTACTTTGGTGAAGCATTCATGGTATGTTCCAGTTTTTACTTCAATTCTAACAATTTTGTTTAATCATGAAAGGATTATTTTACCTTTTTTTCCACACAATATATCAAAACCATAATGAATCTAAAGGAATTATATGCTAAATTTTACTATTAACTATTTGATAAAATTAACTCTAAATTTCAGTATTAACTGAGACAGCAATGGACAATTCATGTAATCTGTAACCTAGACAGGCCAGTTAAACCAGGTGGCATAGGTGATCTAATCGATGTCATGTAAGTAATCAAATAAGGCATCTTCTCTATTGTATCGCATTAGTAACAAAGCAGTGTAGAATAAACTGCTTTCCTCTCCTTGATGTGAATACAGCTCTGCATGTTCAAGATCCTCTAGAAAAAAAAGCCAGAAAGCCTAGATGCAAAAAGAAGTCTGGAACAACTGGCATATACCCCTTTCATATTTATCCAAAGGGAAAGTTGTTCAAAACATTTCTTTTACATGTCCTGTTTCTTTTAATAATTTCACAGACACAATACATGGCTTAGATAAGATGCACATACTGAATTGGTTGTCATCTAAACACTAAGAACTGTATTTCATGCCACACCAAACAACTTTGATAACCTTCTTCATGGTATTATGCGCTTTTTGAACATAAAGAGTGACAGAATTACATTCATAGAATCCCAGGAGAGCTTGTGCTGCAAGTGAGCCCAACATAATACTTTGCAATCCTTGAGAATGAAGAAAAAGGGAAAAAAAAGAGGAATGACTCAAGATCTTCCTCTATCCAAGTATGTATGTAATGTATCAAGCATGTAGTTGTTAAGTTCATAATCACATGTCAGAAAAGAAAAGAAATATAATGCCTTTTTTTTTAATAAAAAGAGTTAACAAGAAAAATAAATTTATCTAAATAATTGGCACAGTCTTTCATATCAGTAAAGGTCTCAGGTGCTCGTGGTCCACATAGCTCTTTCCAGTAGAAGTCATCTAGAAACAAAGTTATGTAGAGAGATAAAATGATGCGTATGTTCATACTCATTAAAGAATTTATGTTAAATCCATAAAGCTGACAATTCCCTAATCATCTTTGACTCCTGTAAAACAAACAATTAAAAAAAAAAAAATCAGGGGTGAAAAATTACAGTAATCTGATGGTATGTGTGACACACCTAGGGATGAGATGCTATCCAGAGGGACCTGGACAAGTTTAAGAAGTGGTCCTCTGTGAACCTCATGAGATTCAAAAAAGCTAAGTGCTGGGTCCTGCACCTGGGTTGAGGCAATCTCCTAGATCAATACTGTCTAGGGGATGAAGGGATTGAGAGCAGCCCTGTGGAGAAGGACTTGGGGATATTGGTGGATTAAGAAGAGTACGTCAAGCAGGTTGAGGGAGGTTCTCTTCCCTCTCTCCTTTGCCCTAGTGAGGCCACATCTAGAGTGTTGTGCCCAGTTTTGGGCTGCCCAGTGCAAGAGAGACAGGAAACTACTGAAAAATGTCCAACAGGAGGCTACAAAGACGATTAGGGGACAGAAACATCTCTCTTCTGAGGAAAGGATGAAAGATTGGGAAAACCTTTTTAGCAGGATCTGTTGCAGTAGAACAGAGGGTAGTGATTTTAAACTCATAGAAGGTAGATTTAGATTGGATAGAAGGAAGAAATTTTTTACAGTGAGGGTGGTAAAGCACTGAAGCAGGTTGCCCAAAGAAGTGGTAGATACCCGATCCCTGCAAACATTCAACTTCATATTGGACTGGGCTCTGAGCAACTTGATCTAGTTAAATATGTCCCTATTCATTGCAAGGGGAACTGAACTAGATGACCTTTAAGGGTTCCTCCAACCCAAATTATGCTATCATACTATAAGTGCAGAAACTATTTTATGCTGTTTCTGAATCAGGACTAGGGAGAAGAGAATCCTACTCAAATTCCTTCAGTTCACTGCCAAAAAATCCCCTTAGAATTAAAATAATTGAAAGTGGTTTCACCCTAGTCATGGGCTGGGAAGAGTGGCTAGATTCTATTTCACTGTTCCTGCTGGATTGACTAACTGCCCTGCATGCAGCTTGGGGTCACTTCTTAGTAGTCACCTCGCTCAAATTTCTGTGTAAGTTTGAGTGTGGCAAAATCAACTACCTGTTTAACTTAAACGGAAAAAAAAAGCTCAATATAGGAACAAAATATTCTAATAATTTTTAAGCAATCAATAAGCTATTATCCAACAAAGAGTTGTTTCAAGAACCAAACATTTTTTTTAAAAAAAGCATAGCAAGTAAACTGAAATTGTAACATGATAAAAGTCCTAAAGTTAAAGCAGAAGTCTTTTATATAGAACTTCAGTTTCCAGTTTCTGGAGAGGGCTAAACATCTGCCTGATGATGGGCAGTAGTGAATGAATTCTTCATTTTCCTTTGCTTGAGCACACAGCTTTTGCTTTCCCTATTAAACTCTCTATATGCCAACTCATGAGTTTTCTCAGTTTTACCCTTTTGATTTTCTTCCCCAGTGAACAAGCAGCTGTGTGGGGCTTAGGTGCATATCAAGGTTAAACCATAACAGCTGCTCATAACAGTCTACTTTCCCCACAGGAAAAAAAAAAAAAAAAAAAAGGAAATCCTGGAGAGACTTGAAGTGATCTCTAAATTACAAAAGCACCTGAAGATGTGGAAGGTCTGAGGTCTTTGAGAAAGATGTGTGAGAAACATAATTTTCTTGAAGATCTAGTCCAACTGGAAAATATCTTAATGACATCATAAGTGTTGCATATATATATCAGTTCCAGTTACAAAGATCTAATTTTTCTGAACTCCGTGTTCTAGTTACAAAAGCATGTGATATTAGAGATTTTTTTAAAAATAATTGCCTTTTTTGTATCATAAGGATTCAAAATACTTGAAAAAACATCCTCTTGAGAATTTGTGTTTTATACTTTTTGCCTAGAAAAGATATAACTTGTCATAAAACTCTGATGAGTGCCACTACTTCTTATCAAAATCAACATCTCTGGGAAGTCTTACAGACTAATTTCAGTTGGAAGGAACCTACAATGATCATCTAGTCCAACTGCCTGACCAGTTCAGGACTGCACAAAAGCTAAAGCATGTTATGAAGGATGCTGTCCAAATGCCTCTTAAACACTGACAGTCTTGGGATATCAACTACTTCTCAAGAAAGACTGTTCTAGTGCTTGGTAAAGAAATGTTTCCTCATGTTCAGTTTAAAGTTCCCCTGGTGCAACTTCAAATCATTCCCTCACGTTCTGCCACTGAGAACCAGGGAGAAGAGATCAGCATCTCCCTCTCCATTTCCCCTCCTCAGGAAGCTGCAGAGAGCAATGAGATCATTTTCACCAAACTAGACAGAATCCTTAGCTGCTTCTCAGAGGACACTCCTTCCAGACAGCTTCCATGCCCTTCTCTGAACAACATTTGAGCACCTTCACATCCTGTTTAAATTGTGGGGCCCAGAACTACACACAGTACTCAAGATGAAGCCACACCAATGCTAAATACAGTGGCATAACCATCTCTTTTGATCATCCGATTACACTATGTTTGATGCACTTCAGGATGACGTTTGACCTCCTGGATGCCTGGTGTTACTCTGTCCCTGGTGGAGAATCTGGTATTTCAGATTCTCATGTTCCATTGAAATTATTTCAGATATTAAATTACTGAGATTATTTTGTAGCTGAAGTTCTAAATCTACTGGATATTAAACAATATAGCAAAATATATTTTTAATGAATTTTAATTATTTGTGAAGGAGAAGCTGAGTTTTCTCTTTCATTAAAATTATATCAGTTTGACCTGATTTGAGATTGTGGACAAATCAGCTTGTAATAATATCATATATTGTGTCTAGTTGATAGGTGGTCATATACAAATATTGAATCAAGGTATAACACAGTTTTTTGGTGGTGGTGGTGCTGGTTGGTTGTTTTTAATAAACGATGTACTTTTGCACTTGTTCTGGCTGGAATGGAGTTAATTTACTTCAAAGCAGCTTATATGGCACTGTATTTTAGATTTGTGCCCAAGAGAACGGTTATAGCATGCTAATGTTTTAGTTATTGCTGAGCAGTGTTTGCACAGCATCAAGGTCTTCTCTATTTCTCACTCTACTTCCCCAGTAAATAAACTGAGGGGTGCACAAGAGGCTGGGAGAACCCACAACTAGACAGATGACCTGAACTAAGCAAAGAAATATTCCATGTCATAAAATGTCATGCTCAGCAGTAAAACAGAGAAGGCATTTAGGGAGGTTAGCCATATTTTGCTCAGGAACTGGCTGGAGAATGATCTACCCATGGGATGTGAAGAGTGATTGCCTTTGCATCACTTTTGTTTGGATTTCTTTTTCTCTTCTTCCATTTCTACTTTACCACCCAGCCACTACCCACCCCAACCCACAAGTTTGTGTTTTTTTCCTTTTATTCTGCCTTTCCCCTTCCTCTGTCCCACTGGGAGAATTGAGAAAGCAGCCATGTTGTGTTTTTCTGACTACCAAGGATAAACCTCTGCATAAAATGGTATCATAAATGCTGAAGATTTTGGTCTTGTGTGTTGTTTCTTTTGTCTGTGTTTTTTTTGTGGTTTGGTTTTTTTTTGGTTTTGTTGTTTTAAATAGCAATAACATTTTAAACACAATTGAAAACACAGAAGTAATATTTAAAACTTTTTAGCTGTTTATATTATTTAAGCTACAATAGTTGTAGTGAATTTTGGCCTATCATATGCTTTTTATTTACGTCTTGCTTGGTATTCTTCAATAATAACCCCATATGAAAGATTAAGCAAAACTTAAAATTTCAAAGCTATAACAAAAAAAAGTATATATGCATAGTAATTACAGCATGCTCAAAAGTCTTTTTGATTCATCAGGTGACTACTGAACCTGGATTGAAAAACTGCAGCTATTTACAGTTTAACCACGGGCTTTTAAAAGTGATTTGGAAAAACTGCTAAAAATCTTTTTGCTTTAGCTTCCCATAAATAAAGTGGACAAAACAAACCTTCTCCCTTTTAAAAAATAAATATTCTACCTTCTGCAAGATAAGCATCAGGGTATTCAGATGTATTCTGGAACTGTATTGGAAATCCTTATAAATTAATTAATTTCCCTTAATAGAATAAATTATTTGTAGAGAGAGTCACATAGGAAAAAAAAATATATTTTTCATGTATAATAGTTTTTGTTTGTTTTAGAAGTAATGAGTAAAATATGACATTTATATTTTCTTTAGAAAATGTGTTATACTTTAGTTTTACTGACATTTCATTAAAAACTGAAACATGGAATATGAACTAACGTATCATAAAATGTTTGTTATGGGAAAATCTCAAATATAAAGGAAACTGGAACTGGAAATTTTAAAGATTTTTCAGCTTTTTCTTCTTTTTCTCTAGTTTGCTGAGTTTTCTTTTTAAAAATATCAGGAGACAATCTTAATGTCTCTCCCATTATAACTTCTAATATAGAAATGTAAGAAATATAGGTAGTTTCCTTAGTGAAAAGGGAAGGCTTGAATAATATTAAAAGAAAAAGCAAATCAAAAGAAGTAAAAAACTACTATACATAAAAGCTTTGTAATTTTAATTACCATGCTTTACTATTTTTTAGTAAACATCGAGAATGTATAATAAACTGAAAATATTGCGTCTCCTACAAACATCTGACAAAAAAAAGTGCTAACACAAGATTCTTGTGAAGGCATAAAATTCACTTTAGATGATCCATTTATTAGTGAAATAGGCAACAGCAGTGATATTCATATTTATAGTTATCGCGAAGGTACATCAGTCATGAATATTGTTAATTGATATAAAAGTAGACAATGAACATAAGGTATTTGAAAAAAAAAAAAAAAAAAAAAAAAATGTCCAAAGAATGCTCTAGTGAACAGGCAGGGACAAGGGAGAAGAGTGAATGGTGAAATCAGAGTCACGTAAAGACTTGGATCCACAACAAAACTGTTTCAACGGTTAGAATAAAATGGTCTATTACAAATAGAGTTCTAATGCTGAATTGATAAGATAGGAAATATCAGTGTTACATATTATACCTCTACATTTACATACAGTGTTTGATTTCAGGACATAATCTTTCTACAAGTTTGTTGCATTGTGCAGGAAACTAGTCAAAGAACTAGACCTAGCTATTGTGATCTGAAAACTATTTCACAGAAGCTTTGGTAAAGGTATACAAAAATAAAAGTCTCCGGATATGCCAAGGTGGAATGTAAAATCAAACAGAAACTGTAGCAAGCCAGAATAGGATTTTCATAACCATGTTTCGCACATCTAAAAATTGCAGCTAAGGGAAAAATAATTGGTTTTATTATTTTGTTGCTATTTTTGTTTGTTTATTTGTTTAATGCCCCATATAATTGTTTTCCATTATTCATTTTCTGGAAGTTGAGGGACAATGAGGATTTTCAGCTCCCCATCTTTTTGCAATCTACCATCACAGACTTAATTCTAAATTGCTGATGACTCTAAGAGTTCTGATATTGATTAAGTTTGCAGAAGAATCAACTTAGATTCTAGCTTCACGAAGGTAAAACACATTTTACTCCGAGTATGAGTTAGAGTTTGCACAAAGAATGCTGATTCACGCTATTGATTTTCAGCAACTTGCTCACCAAGATATAGTAGACAGAAGATAAAAATGGCTCCAATGAGAACAGTTCAATATATCCATCTAACATGATATCCCCTATCTGATTGCGGTCAGTACCCCATACAGAAGAGGAAGATAGAGCTAAAAATCCCTTTAAGGACAGTTATAGATGAAACAAATTATCCTAAGTAGAAAATGTTTAACTTCCAGTCTTGTCCTCAAAGGCTCTTTTGTTTTTTTTCTTAACCTAATCAAAACAATGTAAAATATGTTTGCCAAAAATTCTTGACAGCTTCACCTAATTTTTTCATATTGAAAAGGATAGGTAAAGGAAATGCAAAACACATATTGCTTACATACTTGATGGCTAACATAAGGAGGATTTATTATTTATATGGTTTCAGAAGATTTCATTATGCGTTTAAAGATCATTAAAGCTGTAAGTTAATGACCTCACATATGTAGAATAATTACAGACTAATGTTTAAGAACAGAAAATGCAGAGGAATATCCTAGTGCTTTGAAAAGGTTGTGTGCTGTATCTTTCAAATAAGGTAGAGGTGACTAGAATGATGGATAGATACTGTTACATCATTTAGTGTTTAGGTTTGTATGTTTATGTGTACTTCATAAACTGAGATTCTATTCCCTGTATGAATATTTTCATACATAACACAAATATTCAGTACACTTTATGTACAGTGTTACTGGTTTAAACAGATAGCAACTGTGCAATTCTAAGTAATAAAAAATATTTACTTATTTATATACATGCATATTTGTTAGGATATAATTATTTTCACACTGAAGAGTGCAAACCATGTGGGAGAGGATAGGGTGGAATAGTTTGAAAACTCTAAGTTGTTTATCATATTTTTATCGAAAGTTTGAGTTTCTTTAGTGTTACTTATGTATAAGAAACTGTGATTTAAATTCATTTAAAAAATATTTTTGCTGTATCTCAAATGAGAATGCAAACCAATGTTGTGTAAGGTAATTAGTTTCTTCTATTTTTTTTTTAAATAAATTTCAAGTGCAAGTTACTTTTACAACAATAAAGTGAATTAAATTCATTATATTGCATTTAATGAGTGAACAAAAAGCCTGAAAGATAATTAAATTTCATGTAACATCTGATATAATAAAGTACATTTATCGATTCCAGTTACTAGGATTTCTTGCAGCGAAGAGTGACAGAAATGTAGGAAGACAAAAAAGAATATGTTGCAGGAATGAATTTGGAAAGTTTATGAACTCTAAGGGAGGTGGAAAATTAAAATGACATTAACAGTGTGTGAAACTGATGTACAGAAAGGAACCTATTATTACTTTATCAATAATTATTCCTGCATTAATGGAACAGCAAATAATTGTATTTGTACAATAAAAAGTCTAATAGAAATCAACTCCATTTTTTTTTAACAATAATTCAGATATCTGATTGGGACAAAGTGTTCATCCCGTGGCTTCACAGTTTATTCACCTGGAAACCAATTATGGACTTGTAAAATGGAGTATCCTTCCGATAAATTTTAAATAATACATATCCTAGTTTTATGTATATAAATCAAACTGAATGATATATGATCATAAATTTTAATGAAAGGTGCAAAATTCTCTCAATAATGGTTCATCTCATAAAAAATTTCAGGTTTCTTTCTGCTTACATTTATTAGACAGTGAAAAAAATTTCAACAGTGTTAATCATGGGTCACCAATTTTTAAGCCTTTAATTCTTGTCTACTGCTTTTATACACAGCAGAGGATGAGAATGTTTATAAAATCCTATATAAACCTATTCATAAAGAGCATAAAGGAGAAGAGGTGAGTCAGGATTCTGATAAGCATTAATAAATCTTCATGTACATTACAGCCCTCAGAAATATTGACAATTATTCAGTGGCTGTGCATGAGTGCTTGTGTGTAATGCTGAAAGACTGTAATTATCAGTAAAACTTTGCATCCACTTCAACTCATTCCACAATGAATCATTACTATCATAAATATTGTGAACACTGAAAATGGTAATTTGGTTAAAACTAACTTCAATTTCATTTATGGGAAAAAAAACCTCCCATCTAGCTATTTATTTAGTCATTTCTTTCCTTCTCCTACATCGTATAAAAAATATCTGAAAACAACTTTGATGAGGTTCGTTATAACTACACATTCACTGATGACCTTTCAGATTTGCTTCATGTAAAATTATTTGTTGCATTGAAATAGAAAATGGAAAGATAAAATTCTCTGTGGCTAGGAAGTTGTGCAGTTTTGTCCTTCTAGGCTCCTATTGTTACTCCCATGAAAGAATTTTGTGTTCACAATAAGGAATGTGTGTGTTTTGCTTTGAAATGTAATGGATTGATTAGACCCTTTTGTAAACGATAGCATGATGTAGAGAAACCTTGCATGAAATTCATCTCACCTATCAGTAGATATCTCAAATGCAGATGTCTCTCTGACCTTGTCAACATAGGCTCTTTTTCAAGTCACTGTCAAGAAACAGACAATTTTAGGGTGGTATCCTTCTGCCCTATCTTTTTATACAGCAAATCATAAAGATAATAATACAATAGGCAGAAAAGCTTATTTTATTTTATTTTCTGTTCTCAAATCTGTATGTAGGATGCATGACAAGTATTTTAGTCCAGAAACTCTAATGTTAAATGTGATTTTATTATTTTTTTTAAAGATTAAAAAGCAGAATAGGATTTTTGATGGACCCATGAAACTCACTTGTTATGGTCAGGAAGTGATCCTAAGTCTGTTGACATATGTTCAATATATTTAGTAACAAATGCATCAGGTTTCAAAGGCAGGGAATATTTGCGATCAGGAAGATAGCGAACAAAAAAAACGTTCAGGGAAACAAATATAAAGAAATAGATTTAAGAAGAAAGGCAAAATCATGTGCAAACTTCTAGAATCTTCATCATTAATCTAAAAAAAGTTGAAGTCCAGAACTAGGCAATTTTAAAATACCTAATGCCAAAACATACTAGTGTCAGTTGGGAAAATATTCATTTTAAACAAGGAAATTTCTTGATAATTTGTTTAAGTTCTGTTATAACTGTCATTGGACAGGCAGAACTGGAGACATGGACTGCCAAAGACACAATAGAGAGGAGATAGAGTTTGTATTTGCTTTAAATTGAGAACAAAGGTCGCAGAGGGACCTAAGCAAACAGCTGGGCCAGATACAAGCAAAAAGGCAAACACAACAGACAGATGGTAAGAGGCAAAAATTATGAAAATGTTTCATATACTTAAGCTCAAGATCAAAGTTTTAAAAGTATATAGGAACAATTCAGAACTATTCAACCAAAGGAAGATGATTTGGGGAAAGCAGGCAGACTGGAGGGGTTAAAAATTGCATGGAATAACTTGCACATATCTAGAATATGTTCCTAGATGTATGATTAGAAATACTAGAGATAATGTGTCTTGAGGTTAGGCTTATTGACTTGTAGAAGACTACAGGATGTGAGAGTTAACAATGTGAGATGCTGATGAAATCATTCGCAGTGCCATGTTTGTGACTGAACTGAGGAAGGGGTTGAGGGGAATTATGTGAACTACAGAGACATATCATAGGCAGCTGAAGGGGATTGTTAAGAGATCTTTGCAGAGCAGAGGCAAATACCTACTTGGTAACTCCATTGGTAACACCATGAAAAGTAGAGGTGACCTAGGTAAGAGTAGCAAGAATAAACTTGGTATCGTGGAGAAAAAGTAATTAATGGATGGCTCTTTATTTGGAAGATGGTTGTGGAAGTAAAAGGGAGGCACTAAGGAAGCAAAAAGAGAGACAAGAAATGGGAAAAATAGTAATATGGTATGCACACTAACTGATAAGGGCTATTGAGGGGTGCTGACAGGCCAGCCCTGTCAGCAAATGATATGTACAAATGTCATTAACAAATAATGGTGAGCATGAAATTCCTGTCACTTAACTCTAGCTATCATATTCACATCTCATGACAAAGTGAATGACTCTCTGCCTATGTCTGTCTTTTCCCTCTGCCAGTCTATAGTCAGATTAAGCTACTTCAGGTGACAGTTTTTTAGATCCCTATTTTTTTGTGTGATTAAGGGAGACCAAAATGACAAGAATGCTGTTAGGATGGGAAAAGCTGAAATATAAATTCATCTTATTTATTTGACCCCACATAAGACGTAAAAAAATACATTTATAAAATAAGGGCTGATAAGTTGGCAGGTTTAATTTGATGTGATGGAACTTCAGAAGAAAGAAGAGCTTTCAAGTACTGTTTAATAAAACTTTAAGGGACTATAAAATCTGCAGAGACTTAGTTCATTTTCCTCACTATATTCACCTGGGGATAGAAGAAGAATTTCACCAATTAGAAGCAAATGTGTCTTTTGAGTCTCATAAGGGGTTCCATATTAGTCAGTCTGAACTATAATGAATTCTTCAAAGCCTCGGAAAAAATGTGAGAGTAGAGCAGAGCAGGGAAGGATCCTCAGGATCACTGATGCTTATTGGCATATGTGCTGGGAGTTTGCATTTTGATTCTGTGTTTTAATGTCACTGTTAATTGATCTCAGTCAGTGTAGTCATATTTACTAGTGAAAAAAAAAGAAAAAAAAAATTAAAAATAATGTGAAAAGCATTAAGAACTGGTATGTGGCAGCGCTTTCCACATATAAATCTGTGAAAAACTTCATTTCATCCATAGAAACTTAAAATATGTTAACCTATACTCAAGTTGTTTCATATTTCTTGATTTCCATTTCCTTTTAAACTTACTGTTCCAATGACAATTGTAAAATTAAAAAAAAAACAAAAAACAACCTCTACTACAAAAAGTAGAAAGAAAATACTGATAATTATCAGAGGTTATCTTTTTGTTTTTTTCAAAAATTGTAGAAAAAAATCATAATTTATATTTTTTCTCTCTGCATTTGTTGTTGGAAAGCAGTTTCATCAGTTTCCCATTTCATTTGTAAATGACCTAATTCATCCAATATGGGAAAATTCTAATTAGTTTTGGTGCAATTAACTGTTACCTAAGATGAAGAATTTATGATACACCAAGTGAAACAGCAAGTTTTGAAAGAGGAAATAACTTTTTAAAATCAAATATGTATGACATTTGATAAGATGGAAATACAAGTTATGAAAGCAAAGATCTTCAAGAGCTTTTTGTTTTTCATTTCCAAATATTAAAGTATTTTTCAGTCTAATAGTCATCCTTTGATGAACACAAAGAATATTTGAGTGTATTTGATGATCCATTTGTGAAAATTTATCAGTGCTTTTAAATAAATTATATGGAAGTGAGAATTATAACATTTGCAGCTGAAATATGTAAATTCAGGATACTGTGATATCTCTAAGATTGCTAAAGATGTTGTTAGCTAATTAGACAGCCAAAGTGACTGTCTAAAAATTATAATTTTTTTTTTACCTATTTTGGCAGATGGATTGATATTCTTTTAGTACTACAACACTTAAAAACGTTTTTATATTTTTTCTTAAGGATAGTAATAAACGGGAATAGATTATTCCCATATTTTCTTCTTGTGCACATCTTAAATACACTAAGAAGTTATTTTCTTGTGCTTCAGAAATTCTGAGCTGGAATCAGGAATAGACACATTTGGAGGCCAACAGGCAAGCTAATCTGTCAAGTGATAACATATAAGCACAAATTCTGTAAGTATTAGGATTTAAATTCAGACAGAGGATAAGCTCAATCCTTCTGATAAGCCTACTAAGACAGATGAGGCTCATGGTTTCTTATCTCCATCAGTAACATCTTGAAGTAGCAGATACTTAACAGAGATATAAGAAATGGTTTAGTTTATTGTTATTGCCTGAAAGCTGCTTTCTTTTCTAATTAGATACAAATAGCAAGTAGCTAAATTTCCATGAATCTTGCTTCTTTACAGTGACAGAGTATCTCAGGGGCTGCAATATGCAATGCAGATGAGTATGCAGACCTGAGGATGATATTGGAAGGGATTGGTGAGACTTTGCCAACTGATGAGGCAATCTGCAGGTGAAGGGGCAGCAGGAAGGACCAAAGGCAGAATAGACAGAAAAGAGTATAAAATGAGGCTGGACAGTACACTTGTATAGGTGAGTCCACCATCACAGCTTCTTTTGCCTTCTTACACCTTCTCATTAAATCTTTTGACTCGATGTCTGTATCATCTCACTCTGTCATGTTTGTGTTTGTGTGTGTGCTGCAAGGATTCAGTGCCAGTTGCTGTGGTGGATGGCATGAAGGAACTGAGTGTCAGCTCCTGGAGTTAGGTTGGGCATGTGAGTCCCACTGGACTGAAGCCAGTGGGAACACAGCATCAGCTACTGGAGCGAGTGGAGGTTTTTAACCTCCAGCCACCAGGGCAAGAACAGTTTGTGCTGCCCAGAGCAGTTACTGGGTGGACCAGAGTGATGAGGCAAATGATGGGCTGGACCTGGCAACCGGAGCTGGACCACTAGGCTCATGTGCCTGGTGCTGGCTGATGGGGGCAAAAGTCTGTACCTTCCCCAAACAGGGTGTGTATGGGGTGTGCCTGTGTATCACTGGCAAACTCCAAGCTGGACCGAATGATGAGTAGGCAGCCTTAGGTCCAAGCAGGGCTAGCAGGAGGATAGAGGACCCGTGCTGCTATCTGTGGGTAACCACAAGAGTGGAGTGCCTGTGGGATGACTGAGTGATTGTTACATGTTTACTGCGAGCACCCAGCTGGACCAGCCAGCAAGTGGGGACCTGTGAGGAGGACAAAAGGGGCCAGGATCCAGGTAGGGGTGCAGGGTAGACAAAGGGGCCATGATGGTGCTTTGAGGGGGAGTGCTTGTGTGGGGGAGTGTAGTGTGTGTGCTGCACTAGTGTCCTTCTGCCTCTGCCAGCCCAAGAGGAGGAGGGGACATGACTGTCTGGGTTTGTTTCTAATGTCAGTCCTGTGCATGGGTGCTGTGCAAGGGAGCATCCTGTTGGTGGCAGAATATGTGACTGGCCATATCAGTGTCCTCTCTGTGTAGGTGAATAAAAAAAAAATTAAGTAATCTTTCAGTAAGATAGTAAGCAAAGATGAAAGGAACAATTCATAGTGAAGTGTCAGAGAGTGACTGTCATGGTGAAAGATCGTTAACATAGTGAAAAATTAAAATAGAGTGGGTCCATTTCAAGATGGATGCATAAATAACTGATGACATCAGATTTTTATCAAGCTCATCTTGCAAAGATTTTCCCCATTAGTCTGAATTTTATGTCCCACCTAAGAATGACCGCCTTTGAGTTAGTCCTGCAAAAGTGAAAAGAGCTATCTGGTGAGAGACTGTCAAAACAAGGATGAAAGGAGAACTTGTTCCAGAGAGTATTCCCAAGCGATCTCTTTTAGATATCTCAGTGGAAAACAAAATTTCCCTCGATGCTTGAAATTAATCACTACATGTGCTTTCTCAAAACCGTGAGACTCTGTACACAAGGAAGTGGTAAAATATACCTAGGGAAGAAGACAACACTGATAGAAACTTTTCAAAGGTAAGGAGAATCCTGCTTGCAATATTTTTTTGTGTGCATTCTAAACATCCAAAACCTGCCAGAAATTGTACACAAACAATCATGCCAACACATTTAATGCCTAGACATGTTAAGTTTATCCTGTGCTTATAAAACTCATTAAAGCTTTTTGTTAAAAATGAAAAAGAAATAGCTTCATTAACACAGAATTTGATGATTATTTGCTCTGAAGGATAAAAAGACTGCAAAAAATGCAGAAATCTTTTGATGGAAAAGCATCTCCTATCTGGTAAGGTATTTTATCTTTATTTGTGTTTGATTGTGAAAACTATATGCTTAGTTATGCAGTGTCCCTTCCATTTCCAAGCTTAAGGATTTTATGATTCTATCATTCCTCCACTCCTTCCCACAGATGTACACATACAAGCCGCTGTACACAAAATGTTGAAAAAGAAAAAATGCACAAAACATTACCAAAATTAATTATTGCAGTGTCTTTTAATTTAGTGTGAAATTAAATTCCAGTCTTATTTCCAGATCTTTGATTTGGTTTTAGCACTCTTAAGGAAATTTTTCAGCATATCATATAATCACTCGAAGAAGTAATATAGCTTGTTGAAGGAGAGTGGAAGAAAATAAACATGATTGCTTTGAGACACAGTTACTAACATACAGAAAATACCCTAAAAGTGAGAGACTGGCATAATAGACACGTCTATTACTGTGTTAGAACGGAAAACAAAGGCTTTCAGGGTGTCTTGGAGTGATTTTTGTCTTGGAGTTTATCCTATGTCATCAGCCCATGCCCAGAAGAATGAATTTTATGCCTTCCTATGTCTTTAAACTGAGTCTGAGAAGGGAGAGGAGAAGTNGGGACATGATGTAAAGAAAAAAATATCTCAGAGAAAAAAAAGCAGCTCTGGAGAAAACAATTAATCACCCTTTTACTATACTTGTAAGAGATACTGAAGGAACAGTACTCCACTCTAAGAATATAAGATAAAAACACAGTAAAATCTAAGGTCTTAAAGGACAGCAGCAATTTCTTTTTCTTCGAGTGAGTGCTCGGTATCTCCTGGTCAATATACAGGTAAGACCTAAAGAAAAATGGCAATTACTAAATTAAGTAAAATAGAGGCATGGATATATATTAATGCAACAAAAAAGACTACAGTTCAAAACAATTATAAAATAATGGTAATTATATTTAGTGATAGATCTTCATCTGAAATTCATATTTGAATTGATGTTTCTTAAGAATAGATTTCCTAACAAGTAATGTTGCCCAGTAGACAGTGAATTTTCAGTGAAATAGATTTTCTGTTGGGTAAGGTAGTTTGAGTGAAATGAGAATACTAGAAATATCTTTTAAAAAGTCAGTTTAGCTTTCTTCTATCATGAAGATACTAAAAACATGTTCTGTAATACATGAAAATTATGATATAAAATTGATACAATGAACTAATTATTCTATAGCATTTTTAAAATCTAATCTATTGGTATGTTAGGATTATAGAATATTTTATGTGTTGTAATATTTCTATATGGAAAGAAAAGTATGAACAGATATATATTTCAAGTTATTTCTTTCTATAAAAAAAAAAAAGAAGTTTGATTTTATGTCACTTTCAGAGTGAAAATAATTTGGCCTTCTTGTAATCTCCAGAGGAATGTAACATTCAGCTCTTGTTTGAGCATATCTAACACTACATATTTATTTTTTTTCTCACAAAGGACTATTGGGAGAAGGTAAGTAAATTCATCTTCTCATTTATATATGTGTTACTTTTTCCATTTGATTTCATCCCTGAAGTAAACATAACCCTGCTGAGGTTTTAATGTGCCAAATAACCCTGTAGTTCTCAAAAACATAAGATAGAAAAGCGAACGCTATTATTCTGTGAATTTTTCACATTCTGTAACTGATTCTCATGAGTTACAGTGTGAGGGTTTTTCTCCATTTTTTTATCAGAACTCTTGTGGCGGGTGCAGAAAACCACTTCACATGAGGAACTGAGGAGATTTTTAAGTATCTAAATAAGGGACTAATGGATACTGGAGGAAAAAAAATGGAATACAGAGCAATTATTGAGCGTTAGATGAAGTTTGATTATACTTTTCCCTTTCCTTGAAATCCAAATGAAATAACAATTTTTATGTCCCAGTGTAAAAAAAAATAAAAAAAATAAAAAAAAAAATCAAAGGTATTTGAATGATTAAACCTTAATTAACAGTATGAAAATGTTAAAACATGTACACAAAAGTTTACAAAGTGTATTTAGATTTATATGTCAGAAGTAATATAAACAAAAGAGCAAGTTTATAAAATTTAGAATACAAATAAATATTAAATTTTGCAAGTGCTCCTGATAAATAAAATTAACAAAGTTTAATTTTAATTGTATGCTTCTGTAATGAGTAAATGAAGTTGAAGTATAATTTAATAATGCTAGATTAGCTTTAATGATAAAATGAAGTACTTAAAAATATTTATATTTGTATTAGATGTATTCTTTATACTGTTTGACTAGCTTAGGTAAGGACTTTTATGCATCTGTCTGAAATCATCTTAAAAATTCCATCTATATTCATTTCAGAAATAGTTTCATTGATTTTGAATGACATTATAAAAGAATCAAAAAAAAAAAAAAAAAGAAAAAAATATCATCTGTATTTACAGCAATAACTTTTCCATTGACATCTGCAGAAGGCCTCTGTCATGAAATTGGTTCCTAAAATTTCAGAGAAAGTGGGGAGACAGGTCACCTATTGTAATAAAATGATTAGAAATTTTAATGAACATGGCCATTGTATTCACTGAGAAATAATTTTTGAAGTTATTAAAACAATATTGATTTACATCAACAGTAAATGAATGTCAATCTATTTAAAAAATTGATACACAAAATTTTATCATTTATAGATCGCAGTCTTGGCTTACATGGCTATAATTGTTATTAGAAGTGATAAAGTTATCAGTCACTTTTAAAATCTGACATTTTATTTGTCCCAGACTTTACAGGCAAAATAAATACATAAATGAATGAATATATTTGTAGGCTACCAATTCATTATTTTAAACAAATAAGGTGGAATGCCCTTTCATTCTGTTGTTTTTCTTTGCATATTACTAAAAGGGATGAGAGGGAAGAAAGTCATTGCTTCTTTACAATGTCTGAATTCCACAGCTTGACGTGGATGAAGATTTTAATCTTTTTTTCCCTGAAAAGAAAATCAGGGGCATATGTTTTCTGTCAAATATTTAATGTGAACTGTTTCAATATGATGGGATATATGTTGTCATTCTATGTGAATAATTCAAGGAATAGCCAAAGACATGAATGTGACATGCTCTGTTATCAAAGAAATGTGCCTTTTAAAAATCCAGTATTTAGTGTGGCAAATAGAAAGAGGCAATGATAAAGCACAGGTGTTAAAACAAAATAGAAACAGATATGTAAATTATCTACCTTATGTTAAACACTTACTGCTGAGAATATCCTCAAAATAGCCCCAAAGCCAGTAGAATTTTTAAGAACCTCTGGTCATTTAAGGAATTTCAGAAAGTTCTTTAATAACTTAAGAAGTCCTTTTTCCTGCCCACATGATGCACATGGTAATTGTATTACTGACTGACCTGTCACCATAACAACTTAAAGCCCCAAGTATTCAGGGAGTAGGAAATCACAGATTTTTACTTTTCAGCAGTGTCTGTGTTCCTATCCCCGAGTATCTGCGCGCTACTACTCTGAACACTGGTAATGTTGCTATGTTGTTTTGATAACACTTTAATCTCTTCACTAATAGGATTGGGATGACACCATCTGAGCTCAAATGCGATGGTGGATGTGCTCAACCCCTTGCAGGCTCCAAAGCAGGTAAGACCTGAGCCATAGCCAGGACAAAAACTCCTCTAGTTCCTATTCAATCTCTGAAAATCCACAAAAGAGCAGTGACACAGTCAGTATAGAGGTGTATGAGCTTGGAACACCAATCATGCAACCAAACACATGAATAGAGGGTAGCTTTTCCAAGACTCAAAAGAGCAAAGAAAGTTATAGGTACAAAGAGTCTCATGCATACAAGCCAACCGCTTTATTCTATAAATATGACAGCTTAATGAGCCTTTGATCTCTCTCTGCTAGACAGTGTGGCTGCACGGCAGTGATCTCCACTTGAGCTGGAATGCCTCTCAAGGTTGCTCCTTGAGCCAGAGAGAACTTTTACTAATGCAGATCTTTGATAAACAATCAATATCACACATAACCTTGTAGCATAGTAACTTTGCTTTGTGCATTAGTAACTTTGTGGTTTTTTGTCTTGACAACTTTAATTTGTGCCTTGGTAGTCTTGAATCATTATTCAAATTATTATGCTGTACAGTTATGGAGTGACCCTCACCATCAAACTTAGTTAAATCTCACTTTTACAATATCATATTAAAATCACGTTTGCTAATACTTTTGACAGTGGTATTTTCAGCAATCTAAGTCACCCATTGATGAAAAATGCTAATAAGCCTTGCAATTTAAGAGTGGCTCTTGTTACTCTCAGGATCTCCCATGAGAGTTTCCTTGGTGCCTAAATGGATGAGCACCTTGGGAAAATAACTTGAGGGCCAGACAAGCCTCCTCAATCTCTTTCATACCATCACTGGTCAAAGTCCTGAGAAAGGAATAAATCTCCCTAAATACAAAGACAGGCAGGCAGATGTGAATCTCCACCACTGCAGTTGGGAGTCTCCCATAGCCATCACCCACCACTTCCCCTTGGTACAGATACATACTTCAGCTGTGTCTCACTGTGAGGCCTCCCCAGGCAGAGCTTTCTCCCCTCGTGTGGTGCCAGGGCACTGAATTATTCTACAGTTGCAGGTCCCTGGGTGAAGAAGGAATCATCCTCCAGCTGCCAGAAGTTGCTTTCTCTCAGTCTTCTCCAAAATGTCAAATGAACATTCCACTTAGTGTTAGTGGCACAAGGCTAGTTTGCCTGACCTGCCCTAATGTGCTTAACTTTTGGCTTAGAAGATTTTTTTTCACAATCCTTCAGATCCTATTAGAAATCCTGGCAAGTTAGTTACACTCTTTCTCTTCTGTTTGCAATTCTACATAGAGTTCCAACACAAAAGAGACTGTAAAAAGACTTTATATTCCCCTGAATGCCACGAACAGGAACAAAACTTCAGCATGCTACACTGAAGTACACATAGATGATTTGTGTATCCCCTGTTCACCAACCACCAGTTTTGTTTCTGTTTCTCTGTAGAATATCAACCTGGTTAACACAAAAGGAAACATTTCTGTAGCTCTGGTTATGTGGAACACTGTGTCTGTAACTTACTACCTCAGTGACTTTCCAATTGATTTCAGATGTTGGTGGACTGCATTTTTCTATTAAGGTGTCTCCAAGAATTTCCCTGCCTCTCCTGTTGTTTATCTCCATAATTGTCTTGTTTATCTGTGGAACACAATGAAAGTGTGAAATACGTGATGATATATAATATGAAATGCTGCAATAACATGGACTGCCTAGGGAAAGGACTGTAAAGAGGAAAAAAAAAAAAAAGCTTTCTTTCAGAAATTACTTTTTCAGAGGTATATTTTCAGCTCCCAGTACTCTATCTCTGAAGTTGGAAATTGAAACAACAATAAAAAAAAAAAATTAAATTCACATTGTTTAAATCATATTAGTAAGAATTCTAAAGCAATAGTAGTTTGGTAACTTCACCAGGTCAGTATGGTCATATGCCTTTGATTTCACTGATGCTTCGCTGATTTGCTATTTCCTATTGTACCTGTGAGATTTACAAAGTGACTTCTCAAAGTCTTGTCCCACATACTTTTTTCTTAGAAGATGGCAGTTACATGTGCTGTACTGATACAAGCTCTAGTGTACAAAATTGTATCCCGAATAGACAAGATGCTTTCACTACATATCTTCCACTCAATATTCATATCATCCAAACCCCCCCCCAATGTTTTCTTTAAGTCATAATTAAAAATAATTCATTAGGTAGATATGAAAAAGTAATTGTACAGAAAAGTATACACTTTATTTTCCAGCATAGTTCTTCAGGCTCTGATGTATTCTACTTAGTGTTTTAATTTACATGGTGTGTACTGCACCAATTTCATGTTCTTCCTTTTTTGTTTGTTTTAGGTCAAATTGTTGTGTGAAAATGTTTCCAGTGCTTTACAGAAGTTTATTATACAAACATCACTATTTTTATTAATAATATTGCTAATCTAATGAAAAATGACACTAGGTTAGTGCAACAAGACCTATTTATTACAAATCCTATTGATTTTCCCCAAATATTCTTCCAATGCTTAATTTTTACTTTTTTATTTACAAATTCAGTATCGGAACTCCATTTTTTTTCCAGGAATCAATATTAATTTGACAAATTTCATTACTTGAACCATCTTATTAATGCTTCAAGGTTTCAAGTTTTCTACTGTCTGTCCAACATGCTTTACTTTTTCCCATTTTACTTCCCCTCCTTCCTTAAATCAGAAAGTTCTAGAAGTTTTTATGACCAATTAAATAATCAGCATTCAGAACCTAGACAAGACAATGACTGGTGCATTAAGAATTCCTAGATTCCTTCTTGAGCTCATAATTTGAAATTAAAATCTACCTTTATTGTCTGTTGTTTAACGCACTGCTCAGCTATTAATGTAACAAGTGAACTTCTGATACATAAGGTGACATTTATCAGAGATACACAAAGTGAGTATTACTTGGACTTTTCCTTTACATGCCTCCTTAGTATCACAAACATCCTTTATAACTACTGGACAAATTTAAGTGAGCCATAAAAATATGTCTCCATAGGACTAAGAACCAGCACATCATTTTCAGTCATCTCTGTTCTTCATTATTCAGTAAGCAAACTGGGCTTACTTAATGTAGCAAGATAAAGTTATTTTTGGATATTAGTTGAGTGGTTCTGCATCAGTGTTTTCTAATTATAAAACTATTTTTACCATAGGTTAAAAATGAAATTATCACTACAGAGTTTTGTCTCATGGAAGTGTGAAATCATCATGTTATTTATCAGGCCTAATTTTCAATTTTGATATTGAATCACAGACCAAGAATTCTGGATTTTTTTATGGGTTTTTTTCAGTTTTAAAGACAGAACCTGCATGTGATCTTAGACATCAGGAAATGAAGCCAGGAGTGAAGGGTGATAGAAGCTAGCAGAGCAGAAGCTTACTGAGGTGCAAACTCTCATGGTATCTGACCAGGAGAAAAGGACTGGAATAGGGATAGTGAACAGGGTGCCTGATGGTCAGGAAAGTCCTCAGTGATCAGGCAGTCCTAAGGCCATGCACTGTCTGTGCCCAGGGCCCAGGGCCAGGACCTGGGTGAGGGTCTGGACCGGGACCAGGAAGGCACAGCTGCAGCCTAACTCCAGGCACGACCCAGAGCAATTGCCTGCATGAAAATGCTGCTGCTGTGTGAAACAGAGAAGAAAGTGCCAGATAGGTTTACTACATCTCCTCATCCAGCCCTTCTCAACCACCTGATGATAGTTGTACAGCTGCACTGTATCAACCAGACTTGCACATGGATTAACAAGTACTTGGGGGACATGGTGTGCCCAAGACCTAACACTGGGATTTGATTCTTAGCATTATCTAGTTTCAGAAGGAGGTAAGGTTTCACGTAAGCACTTTTTTTCCAGAATATTATGTTGTACAGTATAATACGATGTGACATAGCTACATGACAAGATGCTACCTCCCTGCCAAAATACATTCGACAAAAAAGCTCTTTGCAACTTAGGAAACCTTCTATCAATTTATACATTCAAACTGAAGGTATCATGGGAGTCTTATTGGTATATAAATATCTTGCACCTGTTCTTTTAACAGATACAGATGAGAACAGTGGGATACTGGCCCTTTAATGCACAGCAGAAAGTATTTACCATTTCCTGTGCAAATAACAAACTACAGGGTTTGTCTTAAGTTTTAAAGTACAATTTAAGATAAAAAACAACCAAGCAAAATCTTTACTGTACCATAAAATATATGCTTTAAGCAAAACATTTATTTTCAACCAGTGAGCATTCTGCGATTTTTTCATCTTCTTAAAAACATAATAAAGCACTTGCCACATCATGATATTAAGGAGTGATATATTGAAATGTATCTCTCACAAGAGGGAACACAGCAAACAGTAACATACACAAATAAGGAAAGAGAAACTACATATACAAGAGCAGCAAACTATATGACAACAGTAAATATGGGCACAGAGTTTTTTTTCCTGGTTGTATTACTCTATAATTTATATTTATATTTAAGTATTTATGTTATCCTTCCTTCATATTTTTCCATCTCAGATAGAGGTCTTTCTTCAAGAAAACTCCATTTCAGGAATTAGATCATTCTTCTTGACCTCTCCTTTTCCCTTTCTAGAGTTTTACAGAAGTCAGTTTAATTTCTGCTTTGAAAATCAGACATATTTTTATATGAAGTGAAACATATTTGGGGCACTGCTCAACTGTAACTCTTAGGAAAATGACATATTAAGAAAAAAATAGATAAATATTTTTTAAAAAATGTCTTCAGGTTTTGAAGCTCTATCTTTCCTAGCCTTTTGGTTGATCACTGAAGTAGACATGTTGCACAAAGCTCTGAGTAACTAGTCTGAACTCAGTGTCAACTATGCTTTGAGCAGGAGGTTCAACTCTAGAGAGGTCCTCGGTTCTCTTCAAACTTAATTGAGGCTACACTTTTAGGAATTCCAAAAACATCTTTCGTCACCATTGCTATTAAATTGGAATCCAATTGTTTTTTCTATTAATGTGTTTTGCATGCTGTCCTGAAAGTTCTGAAATTTTTCTTGCAGTTATAAGTTTACATCTGTGATAATTTTTTTTGTTCATTAAAATTATCTTTAAATAGTCACAGAAATATACCAGAAATTAAAATGCAGGTTTTCCATACGAGGCAAAGTGGTATCCAAAATATACATTTATACCTGTAATTTGGATAACTCTTCATTGTTAATGAAATCAGTATCATATGGATTAGTGTTCTGGTTTGAGTTAGAAAAGAACAATTCTATTCAGTGGTTTTATTTTTTAGCTAAGTTCTTCTAGCTAACTGCACTTTCTGAAGTTAATGGTTCTCTTCTCAGACAGTGTCTGCTTCTAGCAGGGATAACACTTTATGTTTTGGAGTTACTACCAAGGATTGATATGAAGACCAAAGTCACTGCTAGATCTTGTGTACCACATTGTGGGTGCAGAAATTAACATGCCACACCTGTGGGGAGGAACGGACGGGATAGGTGACCCTAAACCGACCAACAACGTATCCCATCCCATGTACGTCATATTCAGTATAAAGCTGAGGAACCAGGAGGGTCAAGCTCTCTTCTTCAATGGGCGGCATCCAAGGAGGACTCCATCTGTTCTGCCTTCAATTCTGATCCGTTGAGTTCCTGAATGCAGTACCAGAATCCATCTCTGAAACACAGTTCTTATCTGCCACTGGGCCCAGTTTGGGACTTCTCCAGAGCCTGGTCCAGCATTAGTGGTGATGGCGACATAATTGCCATAGGGAGGAGGGTGGGGTGGGTGGTTTGAGTTCAGTACTGGTTTTGCATATATTTGTATATATTCCATTTTGTTATTATTATTTTCATTAAAGCTTTTTCTTTTCTGATAAAAAAGTTTATCTACCTTATTCCCTTCCTCTTCTCCTTTGGGAAGGGAGAGGGTTTAACAGAGAACATCTGTTATAGGTCTAGTGGAAGACTCTGACCCTAAACCTTGACAATTAGGTTCAGTTGGAAAAAAAACCTTCTCACATTCAATTTGATTATTTATTTTGTTTCTGTTTCTGTTGGTAGAATTTGTTATGAAGCTTTTGTTTTCAAATACGTTTATCTTTACTTGACAAGTGTTTTGTGTGAAAGAGCAAAAGAAAACAAAACTCAAACACCTTATGGCTCACTAGTTAATTATCCCTCTTAGGTGTTCTATATTCAAGAGCTGACGTTCCAGCTGTGTAATTTAACACCCTTTTCCACCCGAAATGTATGTATGTAATTAAATGAATCTCAGCTACATGTTTGGCATTTGAACATTCGGATGAACAAACATTATCTTTTACAAATATTTGCAAACAAAAATTAGAAGAGGTTACAAAATGAGTCAAAATGAAAATAAAATAAATCTAAACATGTTGGGAACTGGAAAAGTCACAGTATATGGAAGATATGTCTCTGTGTGGGGTTCTCCAAATCAAATGGAAATCTTCCTCACAGTGAAGAAACGTGGTAAGAGGAAAATACCCCATTAAACTCTTTCACTTTGTCTTTTACCATAAATATTACAGAGACTAGACCTTTTGATCGGTCGGTTTATTTCAACTATCTACAGGAGTAAAGAAAATAAATATTCTAAGGAAATCCAAAGAAAAATTCTGAGTGTTTAAAAGAACAGGTATAAACTGAAAGAAAGAATTATTGAAAGAAGGTAAGAAAATAGTCTGATGAAGTCAAAATACCATATGCAGCATTGGGAATTGCAATATCAATCACATCTACACAATTTTAAAGGAAAGAACCTTTCTTATTTCTAATTTTGGAAGAGTAATTAAGTTCTATAAAAAAAAAAAAAATAAAAATAACAAAATTTAGTTAGAAGTTCCTGGTGCCTAATAGAGGCGGTCTGAATACTCTTAGTTCTATGTGTGGCAGTTTACATTTTTATTTAATTTTCTCAGTAACATGAAAGAAAGTAAGATACTGTATTATAACTTTCATTTTTTATAGCACAATCATTAGAGAAATTTATGATAAAATAATTACATTAATCCAGCCACAAATATTGGGACATCTGAAAACAGGAATAACTTGTAACAGTTTTCTGAATAGGAACTGGTAATTTGAAAGGTACACATCTTTATGTAGATACAAATTGGATTATTTTTTAGTGAAAAATAATGATCAATTTATGTTTTTACTGGCTATTATGTGATTTTTCTCTCTTGATATTTTATTAACACTTATCTGTTGACATAAACAGCTTTTATGGATAAAAACATGCACAATCTGTTCCTTTCACAAACTGACTTGAAGTTTCTCTTCAAGGTAGGCACGTAACATATGTAAGAGAGAAAGTATTACAAGAAACACAGGATTTTGTTTTGAAGCTCCCCAAGTAAACTAATTAGAATCCAATTTTATTTTAAATGATTATGCATATCATTCTTCATTAAAGATGGAAGCAGCTACATAACTAATTCTCATTGCAAACATGTTACAGAGTAAGATATTGATTCATGATGGTGATGGACAAGCCACATTGAGAACTTTGACAGGGCGCTGTTCTAGCAGAAGGCTTTTCAGCAGGGAAATGCAGGCATATTGGAAGAGGAAAGTCTGCTCCAGCTGGTCAGGATTCAGATTTGTGTCATTCCAGTCTAACAAGAATCATTCCTGGTTCCACTGGTGTAGGGACAAGTTACAGCTGGTCATTTCTTCAATTGCATACATATTCTCTTGGTAAACATAGCTAACTGATAGGCTGACTCAGGAAATATCTACTCCTTGACATTATAGACAGATAGAACATTTTCTCTTTGCTAAATAATAGTTAAATCACATCTTTCTACTTTAAGCATTTTGTTAGTTTGTTTTATTTTGGGTTTTTTGTTGCAGCTCCAAATTATTCAGGTCAAGGTCATTGTGTTACTTAACTTACATTTTGTGTCAGTTTACTTCTGCGATCACATAAACAAAATATACTTATGATTTTACTAATTTGAACAAAGTTTATGGGATTACTGGAGTAAGTAGTTTCAGATCAGTGTTATCAGTATTCAAGGGAGTCCCAAACTCCTTCTCATACACAAAAACAAAAAGTTATCTACTTTAAATACACAGAAGTATATAAGTTAAATATACACAAGTACATATTTAAATATACATAAATACAAAAATATATATATATGTATACATATACATATATATGTAAGTATATACATAGTTGTATACTGTATCAAATATCCTCTAGGTGCCACCTACCCAGTGGAAATATTTCAAACCTTCCGTGATTGAAAAGATCTGTTTTGCTCATCTGGCTCAAGACATACTAATTGAAGAGCAGGTTCATAGAAGGATCCTTAGTTCTCTCTCATATGGTCCACAGCATACTTCAATCAATCAATTCCATTTTGTATAGTTGCACATAGCTTTTGACTGATGTGTGGCCCTACAGAAATTCTGTGCCTAAATTTCTACCAACAGCGTTCCCCAAAAGACTGAATTTCTGCTTCTGAACATAGATAACCAAATATCATAAAAACTGAGCAGTTAAACATTTAGTTGACAAATAAATTTGGGATCAAAAAAAGTTATTTTCTTTCACTTGTGACAGTTATTTCTTTCTCCAAACCCTTCCATCTCCTCAAAATAAAAGTTATGGTGAGCTTTGGTACAAAAAGCAAAGCTTTCTTGAGGATGAGAAGGCAGTCAGGCAGAATAAGAGAGAAATGGGTTGATATTTTTAAAGGAGTAGTTAAAGCGTGGGATTATACTGCCCCTTTCTTAGAGTTCTTTTAAATGTTTCAGACGGGTTCATGATTAAGATATTCTTATGAACACAAGAAAAAAGAAGGAAGAACTGACAAATCATAAAAAGGATTCTTTTTTTGCTTTGTAAGTATACCCTTTACCTACTAAGCAGTCTATTATTTTAATTGTCATTAAAGCTATTCTAATTTCCTTTCCTAGTCAATAAGTCTCTCTTTTCCCTTATTTCCTTTGTCTTCCCCTTTAGGTAGAGAGGGGGATTAACACAGAACATCTGTTATATCTCTAGTGAACAGCTCTGGCCCCAAACCTTGACATTATAGTTCCAAGATATCTTAAAGTGTTTGGATGTCTCTAGCAGCAGTTACCTAAAGCTGCTCAAAATTCCAGTTCAGTCAGTCTTATCATGGTCTATAATCTTTATAAAGCAGTTTTTACTCTTAGTTCTGGCAATTTTTTAGCACTCTTTTTTTTTTTTTTTTTTTCTTCCCAGAAGAAAAATGTGAGTTTGACTGCCAGGGTAGCTCAAGAAACAAACTCTTTGAAGGATTAAGTAAAACATCTGAATGACTGATGTCAACCACTAAACTGAAAATTGTGCTGCAAGACTGGTTTTATCATTATTCAAATTTCCTTCCAAGAGTATTACCCTAGGGAATACTCTATTAGATAAAGAAAGGTGCTTTTATTATCTTTTTATTACTTTCTGATCTCCTACATTTCAAGACTATCTTACCTTGTATGCATTGCAAATGTTTTATGCATTCTTCCTACTATTTCTGAAAAATAATGGACCGGGTAATTAACACACGTAGGTTTAATCATCTTACTTAAGAATAGGACTACAGTAGCTCTCAGCTTGAATTGTAATAGGAGATTTCCTTTCAAATATTTTTGTGTACTCATGAATAATTCTGAAATCATGCAGGTGAAAGGATGTTTGCTTGACATATGAAGAATCTGCAACCAGTTCTTCCCTTATTCAAAATGGCTAGTGTCAAGAGGAAACATTTTGAAGTTAGTAGAACAGTGTTTGCGTAATACTAGTCTAAAAAGGTAATTCTATTATCAAATAACATAGAAATATTCAAAGTAACATTCAGGCACATTTTTCTTTGGCTTTTACATTCTTTATTTCTTTATTAGAAAAGTTAAAAATTAGGTTTTTAATTAAAATATTTTATTTTTACCTGATAATACTGTAAAGGTATTTCTGAACTATTTTACTCTGACTCTAGCTCATTATTATCATTATTTCATTGGGAAAAAAGTGCATTACCTTTTTTAAGTAATCATAATGAAAGGGTTGATGGGTGAAGAGAACACAAGCGTGAGATGAAGGAATTGTACCACGTAGCTGCTCTTTAATATATCAAAGCTGAAAGGATTTTGTCTATTTTCTAATGAAATACTCCAGATTATCTAAAAATATTTTTCATCAAGGCCTATTGAATAAAAGTTATTTTCTATTTTTATAATTATAATGGACAATCTCTTTTTTTTTTTTTTTTTTTTTTTTCATTTTTAATGAATCCTGTATCCACAGGTATTTTCTATAAAATTACATGTGTCATTATTGTCCTGGTTTGAAGTAGGACAGAACTCATTCTGAATTAGAGTATTCTAATTAACTGATTATGTTTCTTTGCCACACTGAAGGATTTCCCCCTATTTTGAGGAAAACTTTTCATGAAATTGTTTTGATTATGCTTCTTAAATTGGGAAATGCTCCAGATGTTTCTGCTTCAGCTTTCTGGTCAGGAATAATGTATTGTTAATGTAGTAAGGCACATCATTCAAAGCCACTCTCAAAATTTACACCTGCTATGGGCTTTGCCTTTGGTGAGAATAAGTGTCTGACTCATTCGAAGACTCTCAGTTTGCAAATAACCATACTACAAAGGCATTATGAACTTGCAGTACTGAATTTTCATTCATGCTGGAGCAGGGGACTGATTCCAAAGACCACCACAACTCTGTGGGAGGCCTGCACTGGAGTGATTCATCACTGGGAGGATCACAGCCCACAGAAGGGCCCCACACTAGCTGGAGAAGTTTGTGAAGGACTATCTTCCATGGGAGGAGAGCCATGTTGTTGAGGAGAAAGGAGTGGCAGAAACCACATAGAACAGACTGGAACCAATCACAGCACACAGTCCCTGCCCCCCTGCATTGCTGGTGGGGAGGAGGTAGCAGAGCTGGGCACAGGAAGAAAGGAGGGGTAGGGGGAAGGTGTTTCTTTTAAGATCCGGCTGTATTTATTACTGTTGTATTTTGAATCAGTTGGAGAATTTGTGGTGGTTTTGTTTAAATTAAACTGATTTTATTTCCTCAAGTCAAGTCCTGTCTTTTACCCATGACCATCATTAGTGAGTGAACACTCCCTGTCCTTTGTCTTGACCCTCAAGTGTTTTTTTCCATTTTCTTCTCCCTGTCCCACTGGAGGCAGGTAGGAGTGAGCAAGTGGTTATGGTTACGTTGTTGGATGGGCTTCAACCACAACTTTGAGTATGCAACCTTATCTGAATATGAGTGATTATACTTTTTTTTCCTTTGGAAATAGGTATTAATGGAGTTCATTAAAGAGCTCTTACGATTGTGAAGAGCTTACATGTCAAAATGTTGAAACATAATTAACTCTTTTTAATTTAGATTACATTTGGAATGTGTAAAGCACTTTAAAACTTATATTTATCTTCATTCTTTTATTTAATGGGTGTAGCAATTTCTTTTAATTTCCAGATATAGTTCTCCCCTCCCCCTCTAGATATAGATGCCCAACTAGTTCAAAATAATTTAAAAGGTTATGCTATTTTTGTTAACTATTATTGTATTATTTTTCCATGATTGATGTATAAAAGTCTGTGGATGTTTTCAACTGATTAATACAGTACATATTTGTTATATGATTGCAAGTTGTAATCAAATTTTAAATATAAAAAAAAAATTTCAACATTTAACCCTCCTTCAGAAGAATTCATCATGTTCTTCTATGCATTATTTAGAAATAATTGAGCTACAGGAAATCTTTAGCCCAGACATGACTTTAAGAAAAAAACTTGCCGGTGAACCATGTATTCATTAGAACACATAAGTCATGAACACTGACAAACTGAAGAACTGAAAATTCAATCCATTTATTTCATTTCTTCTAGAAACTCATTGTGATTTCTAGTCAATATGTATTCTAAATTCCATTAAGTGGACTGTAGATTCCACTAAGTCTTGCGTATCAAAAAAACAAAACAAACAAAAAAAAACTTCTTAAGTCTACTAAAGTAATAAAAAATAAATGTGAAGTTTTAACTTAAAACTTTTCTGTGTACTTGTATATTGTGGTTTGTCAGATATCCACCTCTCAGTTTTACAGATTTTGTTTTATCTAGTATGACAGGCGTGTTTTACTAATCATCACTACTGTCATGCATAAATAGCCAATTATAAAAAACAGAATAATTTTTTCAAGTGCTCTGTTTCTTTCATGATCGTTCACAATGACTCAACAGTGGTTCATCCCTTATTACAAATTGATATTGCCATATAGGAAGCCACTTTAGCACAATATTTTTCTAGTTTATCTATTATACTCCACCTCTGTGGCATATAATGAGGATTATATATGAGAGAGAATGAGAAAGAATGTGTTTTGGAGGAGTATCTGTAAAAACTAACTGCTTTTGGTAGAGCTTTTTTTTGTAGTAAAAAGTGAAAAAGAAAATAGACAAGGGAATGACACTGTCCATTTTAGAATAATTTATCCAATGCTGCAGATGTATAATGAAATTATTTTGATTTGGTTTTGTTTTATATTGTTAAAATACGTATCAGCCAGAATGTAGCTACTGAAGAATAAAGTCATAGTGATTTGACCTTGACACCAAACTTTAAAATGTTTATTAAAAGGTATACTTGAAATATTCAAGACACTGGTAGACCTGTGCAAGGTAGAGAATTTTTATGTGATAAATGCAAGAAGCAATTCATCCTTCTAACATGAAAAGGATGCTAGATAAAAGAGCATTATAGTGTAAACAAAAGGTCAGAAAAAGTGTTAATATAGTTTAGTATAGTGGCTCTCACACTGTGCTTCATGGTCGCTAGAGACATTGCCAATTGGATTTGCTAACTCGCTTCCTTGCTTTTCCTAGATTGCTTCAACTGTTAAAAGTATGTTTTACCAGTAAGCAGCATCTTTAATTAATCCAGTGAGATACCATCATAATGAATGACATAAATATCATTTTAGCACATATGATATGCAGAGGGCCATCTGGTACAAAATTTGATAGTTCCATGAAAAAAAGTATTCAGGTTTGTTGTTTTGTTTTTTTTTCATTTGTATGAAATATAGCATAACACCGATTAAGTAGTTATGTTTATATTTACAAGAAATGACTTTTTTTTTTTCTTTTTTTTTTTTTTATAAGCCACTATCATAAACCAACCCACTAAGAATTTTATTTCTGGTAACTTAAGGTATATTTTCTAATTTTCTGTATAATTCTATTCACACTTTTTTCACTATGTAGGTTATTTCTTTGAATATCTTTCTTAACTTCATTAAAGTATATCCATCTGAAGTTTATTTACTTATAATTTATTATTAAAGTGATCTATATATTGCTATATTTTAAGCCATAATATGTAAAACAGATGACCTGATAGTTCAGGAAACTGGGGATACATTATGGAACTACTTGACTGCTCATTTTCCTGCTCAAGTGCATTTCTTGTTGGATATAAAAGATTCCTTTGATATATAACCTTACAGTATTTTACTTCCTTTAGAAAATTGCCCTTATATTCATTCTATTTCAAGAAAAAATACGTCTACTTCACATCACCAGATACATGCTAGTGTATCTGATCCTGATTCTGCCACTGGCACAGGAAGCGCTGTAACGTAAATAGATCCTGCAGAAGCGCATGGCAACTTGAACTGCCTGGGAAATCAGCATAGCTGTTATAGTGAGCCCTTTTCATCCCTGCTGTGCTCAAGCACTTACAAATAAGAAAACAACCTCATCTAGCGTATTCTCAACTGAAACTACTTGGAAATACAGGGCAGATAGTCTTCCAAACCTAATTTTCCCTGTTTGTACTAGCAAAAATCAGAGAAGCCACGCAGACGTTTAGATATACTATGAGTGTCATGACATCTCCAGAATCAACCCTCAAGGTCTATATAAAATAATATAAATGTAAAATAATTTAGATTGGGAGGCATGTCTGGAGATCCAATGTTACAATTTCTTTCTCGAAGCAAGGGCAAATTTCAGAAGTGGATTAGGTAGCCTAGAATGCTGTCCAGTTAAGCTTTGAATCATTTCTTGTATATTGTGTGTGCCATCTCCCATTTATTTCAGTGACTCTCCTCTGGACTTGCACCAGTATGGCAATATTCTTCTGGTACTATGTGACCAAAAGCTGAACCCAGTAACCCACATTGGATTTCACAGGTACCAAAGAGGGGGCAATAATTTTTCCCTTGAACTGCTGGGGACCCTATTTTTGGTACAGTTTTTTTTTTCTGGGATTAATTGCTGCTGTACTAAATGGCTGCTGTACTAAATGGCTTAATTCCTTGGAATGATGATTTCTTCAGTAAGTGGACTGGTAGATAAGGGTGACAAATGTTCTGTGAAAGAGGATTTTCTGGAATTTAAATGTTGATAAATGAATACTGCTGTTTTAAAGTTTATAATTTCTTTATATTATTTATGTTGATATTTCATTCCCGATTCAGATAATCAAATTCCAGTGTGCAATTCAGTAACAGAGGTGTCTGATGCTATTTGATAGGTCCTAGACCTGAGACCTGTCTCCATCTGTCAGAAGAACGTGAGTCTCTCATAGGTCTTATGATGTACTATAGTACTGTGTAGATGGCCTGGATAATCCAAGGATGAGTTCCTATCTAATCAATGACAAAGAGGCATTGTATTCAGCCAGATTTACCCATCTAAAACATAAGCATTTGGCTGCCTAAGGAATTAAAAGAATTTAAGTTCACAAAGAGGATGTTTCATATCTCATAGACCTGTGTCAGGATGGCTAAGTCACTCCTTCATTGATAGTATTGATCTCATTACACTTCCAATAGGGAAGGCTTTAACAATGAAATACCTACTCCTAGATGACTGAGGCAGGTAAGATAAATTCCATCTTGAGTGACCTACATATGTCAGTAGCATTAGCTTATGTACTATCCATGGCTTTGAAAAACCTTCCTGAGAAATGACACTAGAGTATAAGATTCAGTTTGTGTTAAGGATATATTTATGATGATAATTTTTGTCTGGATCCAAATAGGTGACCAAGATTTATTCATGGATTGATTGATTGATTGTAGATAAATAACATAGAGATATTTTGTGATAACTTTTCTTAGCAGTATATTTTTAATTAAATAAGGACATATCTCTCAGATTGTATGCATGTGTGTGTATTTTGGTTGGGTTTTTTGTTTGTTTGGGGTTTTTTTAATAGGAGATACAAGGTATTTCTGATTTAGTTTTTGGTTTCAGGTTTTGTTATTCTTGACCTTTTTTCTTACATGTACATATATTTTTAAAAAGCTTCATTAACAACTTGAATACATTGTTTTGACTGAGTGGACTACTTAAAATTATTTAAAGCATTCAGGAATTCAATTTTAATAATGCAAGAAATAAAGATGTACTCTTCAGAATCTGACTATTGGAAAGACTGTGTCATAATTCAAAAACTCCTTCTTCTGGCCACCATGAAACATTAGAATATTAAGTTTTCTTAAAGAAAATTTGTACCTATCCAGAAAGGTAATTTAATGGTCCTGTGCCTTGAAATGTTTACATTGGTTTGCCACTATTTTTTCATGTCCAGATCAAGTCTAAGATTCTATAAAGGTTTGCTACTCAAAAAAAACCCAACTCATAAAAGCACACTCTCGCAACTTTTTAGTTAAATCATGCATTTTCTAATGGGAAAAACCTTTTCAGAGTAGTAGCAGTTCACCATCCTATTATATATAGTTAATTCCAACAATATTATATCATGTTATTAATATATGGTGGAGCAGCACCAGTGCCATGTAAAGTGAAACAGTCACAAGCTTCAAGGATTACAAGCTTAACTTTGTTGAATACAAATATTAGGTGAGATTTTAACTCTACCTATAAATTTGGTTCCTGTTGATGTTAGAGGGACTTAATCACCTATAAGAATGTAAGCAATGATGAATTTCACAGTATTGTTTTCCCCAGGCTAGAATCCAGAAGCCAATACTAGAGCTTAAACTCCTGTTACAAAGCATATGGAGACACATTTATCATACTTCAGCATGACATTCAGGACCAGTAGAGCAGCTTTTGAGGACTACCAACAGTCATCATTCTTGTTGAGATACCTTCCACAGCTAGCAACTGAGGAAAGATGGATGACAGAAATTTTTCTTCAAATCTCCACACATATGTAACTCACTCAGAAGTGCTCCACTTGAGATCCAGTGCTCAAAAAAGTTAGGCTCTTGTTCCCACCTTTTTGTTTCCGTTTTAATGACTAAGATGCTTTTCTAGTATACAGAAAAGCAAGGCTCCTGTCTTTCCTTCAGTAAGTCCTGATGCAAGGGAAAGTGAAGAGCAGTTATGTATACCCTATGTGACTTAAGCAATAAATCCAGGAAAAACTTCCAGCCCCTGAAATCTGACCAGAAATTAAGCATTGTACTCTTGGAGAGCTTTCAAATGTCTCTTTCTCTCTCTTCAGCTGTTTTAACATTCTTTCCCTGGAGAACCCAATTCTGGAGGTCTGGTGGGATATTTTCTCATTCTCTGTGTACGAAATTGTTTTACACACATACCCACTTGGAAACGAGCAGCTATTAACTAAGTGGATTGATACTTAATAGTGAGAACTAAGAGCAGACAGGCTCTGAGAATAAATTATTTCAAGGCAGTGTCTGCATGGCTGAAAAGATGACCACCTTTCCACTTTATATGGAGTACAGTTGTTAGGAATATGTAGGCTACTGATAAAGGAAGTCTACTACACTGAATCCATTCAGTCAAAATAATTACAGGAATATTTATTTTTTTAATGTGTAGCCATGATGTGTGTCACATTCTTGAACCAAAGTGTTTTCGCATATGTCCAAAAGGAGCTCTCTCATGACACTGTTGATTTAAATAAAGGAATAAATCCTAGTGCGAAACAAAAGTTATTTAAAGTGTTATTACCTTTAGGAGAACTAATCCTGAACAACTAGTGGGACATAGTAGGATGTTCAGAGTGAAACAAAAAAAGAAAGTATGAAAATAGATGGTCAAAGACTTGTTACCTGGGGACACGGTCAAGCTATAAAAAATATACTTACAAGCAAGAATGAAATATTTATATTTGCATTTAAAGTTTAATTGAGAAACAAGAAATACAAGTAGGTGTATTTCCTCAAAGTCTGTTACTGATTTAAAATAATGTCATCACCAGTATGATAAGTTTGAGTACGCTGGTGATCTCTTACCTAAACCTTTCTATCTAGATGTGAAAATGAGTGAGTTCAAAGCCTGAAGTAATACAGCTTCAAAAGAATGATTTTATAAGAAATGTTTTTATTAAGAGTAGATGGTCATTGACAACACATATTTTACGAGGAGAACTGTTCTGGACTAACAGAAGACATTCACTTCATCATGTTACTGAAAATGTTCTGCTTCACAGTGTTTTTAGCATTAGGAACTAGTTCTATGAATCAGTGCCTCAAGGAACTTCATTTTATAAGATATCTTATGAAGGTCTGTTGAGAGGTACTACTTTGCTTGAACTTCCAGTGACTCCTTTGGGGCACTGCATAATGAATTCACTGTAATGAATAATAAAACTGTATTATCAGACTGAAAATGATTAGGGAATATTCATCACCTACTTCTACCCCAAAATCATACAGAAAATTGCAGCGTCAGCATTAAGTCTTATGAATTCCAGATGGTTTGGATTAGAATGCATCGTTCAGCCATTTAGAAGCTACATTATCCAGTGATATTTAAGTTTTGTCCACTAATTAGTACTGTAGCTTTAATCTGCATACAAGATATTGTAGTATATGTATGCAGTATACAGTTTAAGCCTGTTTATTAAAGAATAAGTAGAATTTTTCTGTATGTCATTGATAGTAAGAATGGACAAAACAGTTCTAACTGTTGTATAGCAGATTGTGGTTATGTTCAAATCTCCAATCAAGTTTTAGAGCTTAGTCCATAATTCTGATAATAATCTGATAATAAATATCCCCAGGGTCTGGACAGAGACGATAATGGCCGTAGGGATGATTTATATTTATCTGTCATGCATCTGTAATGGAAAGCATAAGATAGATAGTGGTCATTGTGAATTCTCTCTCCTAGCAAATCCTGAGGTATGCAACCAATTCGTCCTTAAGCAATGTCCTCTTTCAGTCATTTATAGCCTTCAAGTCTTACATAAAATGCTTACACAAGCGAAGACACATGATAAACACTTCAATTCTATTCTGGAAAAAATGCATTGTTCTCACAGCAGACAAATACTTCTGCTTATTGCCACATTAGGAAAGATTCTCCCAACAAGTGACTATTACCAAATACAGAAATCGAGAATAGTACAAAGAGCTACTATTGAACTTTCTCCATTTGGTTCTGATAACTGTGGCGTTGTACAACAAGCAATTAGTAAACTGATGCTACAAGGGAAAACTCACTCGATATTTCCCTCTGCCCCTAGTTCAAATTTAGCAATCCTGCTAATATTCTGGCTCAAGGCGATGTGCCGTGTTTTCTGTCCCAAACCTCGTTGCTTCCTTTCATGGAGAAACAGCAGCCCGGAGCTGACAGAATGTTTCCTTGACTGCAAATACAGTAACTGATGCAACTTTGTAACATAAACAAGCCATCCTTCACTTCAGTGTCAGACTTTCCCTTTGTCTCATTCTAACTCAATTACCTAACAAACTACAACCAACTAATAAAAGGAAAGCTTTCCTGATCATAAAGCAATGTCTTATGCCATTGAAGTATTTCTCGAGCATATGCCAAGGCTATTCATATGACTAGAACAGGGAAATCTTTAAGAGCTTGACAACAGAGTGGTACTAGAGCTCTGTCTAAACCCATACACTTGGGAACACTCCTAGTCTTCCTGGTATAAGTAGAGGAACTACATACCATAACTAGAATCAGCCAAAATCAAGGAGGATGTGTCCCCTACATATCAGCCCTGCATGTTGTGTCCTGACAGAGAAACCCAAGTACTAGAGCTAAACAGGAATTTCAGAGCTCTCTGGCCATTTTTATGTGTACAACAGGCTATGTTATATGTTAAGAAGTATGTCCACCTGTTGGTATTGAAGATCACTGTTTATACAGGACAACCCAAATAATTGATGCCAAAAGCATCTTTTTGTTGCTGCTGTAAATAGATTTATGCCTGAAAATTGAGTGTTGAAGAGCAAAGCCATTCAAATTCTAAATAAGGGAAAAAAAAAAAAAAAAAAAAAAAAAAGTTTTATCAACAATTGATCAGGTAAATAGTCAGGGAGAGTGTATTGGGTTTGGGTGAGCTGGNTCTCTAAATGTCACTATAATAGGAGGTCTCTGTTCTTTAATTGTTTAGATAATTGTTATTGTCTTAGTGCTACAAAGAGGCAGGAGAGGTCACCTGATCCCAGAATCTTGATATTGAGATATAAATAAAAAATGGACGAAGATTTATGCCAAATTCTTAACTATTTGTAATATGAAGATTGATTTGACCTACAAATATATTGATATACATGTATATGTGTGTTATTCTATTTTCTTAGGGCATAAAGAATTAGCAAATATTTACACACATTGGTAAAATAAGAGACCATATTGTAATGAGATGTCTCTTCATAAAAGTGCTCTAACTTAGCTAGTATTAAAGTTCCATCAGAATTCTCTATTGCATATTTTTAGAAGTCCATGTCTATAGTATTGTTTGGCACCAGTAAAATGGATATCTATAAACAAATCTCTTCTTGTAATTCTATTCAGAACTAGTAATTCAGAGATAAAGGAAGAAAACATTGAAGCAGTGCAAAAGAGCTAATGTACAGTCAATTTATCTTTACGACATAAAACTCAAAAATGGCATTGTATTCAGGTTTTTCTCCCTAGCCATCTTAAGAAGCCAATTTGCTGTAGTTTTATCACAAAGTGCAATAAAAATGTTAACAAGAACATCGCATTTTCTTTCTCTTAAAAGCTTTGCTGTTGACCTTCTTCACATATGCTTGGCATTTTCATCCATCTGCCTTTGGCGATAGTTCTAACACACTGATGAGTCATTAAAATGTTCTAAAGCGGCCCACCTGCCAATCTGGTAGGTAAGAATATGTGGGCTTTCTCTGTTTACCATTTTTTCTACTTACCTCATTTCTGCAAAACAAACTCTTTTCCTTGGTACCATTTTCTGTTCTTCCCTTATTAACATTTATTGATGTTTTATTATTCTATTCATAAAAACCATAGTTCCTTGATATTATTGCCACATATATTACATGTATTTTAAAGCTTCATAGCTCTGTTCGTATGGGACAAAAAGCTGACTTAATATTTGGAAATATCAATTAAGACAGAGCTTACAAGATTTATATTTTTATACTGTGTTAAAATGTTACTGTATTAAGTTTATTCTTTTTTTTGTAAATCTCATTTACTCTTTTTCTTTAGAAAGAAAAGAAAACAAAATAATTTTGCACTGGTTATACAAAGAGCAGAAAAAATTAAGGACATAAGTATATATTTTTAAATTATAAAAAGGAATTACCAGATGACATCAGGATCATGGTTTATTTAGAAAACTTATTTTCAGATAGGTACTACTTTATACTGTGCAGCACAGAACTATGCTGAGTTTTGTCTATGTAAACGAACTCTGCAATTACAACACGTATGACTACTTTTCACAAAATATGTATTTATATTAATATGCATTTGAATATGAATATTTAAATATATTTGAAAATTAAATTATGCCATATAATCACACTAATTAACAGAAATCGATGAAAGGCTGGCTTTACTACTTAGTCTTCTTTAGAGGTAAGAACTGTTATAATTTGTTATTGTGTGGGGCTTCTATTGTAGTTGCTTCAATAATATTATAGACTCATTTGAAATTACTGTCCAAATTTAAAACTGGGATTTAAGAATTTCTTTAAGGTATTACAATAGTAAGATATCTGATGACAATAGAACACTTTTATTTTCAGTGAGGATGCTATATAGCCATTCTGAAAACATAGTCGAATTATATCAATAAAGACAGATTGAGCATGAGTTGGCTGAGGAAAGAAAGGTGGATTATTTCAAGAAAATAAAACTTTTTTCCTCTAAAATTTACAATCTTGTTCAAGATTGTGTTTTGTTTTTTTTAAATAAATTCCGTTTAAAACTTCCTATTTAAACAAAAAGAAAAGTAATTTTAAGAGTAATTATATACTTTTCAAAAGAAGCTATAAGCAATACCTTTGTTCTGTAAAAACTTACAGCACCTCAGTGTGATAAGGTAATACAGTTTTAAAATGGATTCTTAAATAATTTATTTATTTATTTATTAGCAATAAATAGTTCATCTATATCTTTATTGCATATTCCCTATGTATACCATGCAACCATTAATTTCAGTCTTCAGTGCTACCTGAATTTATCCATTTCAGAGAAGCAAATGCAGGGGTTTTGTGACAAGGAAGAGATTGCCAGGTTTTTCGATAACAGTTCCTCAAGATTTCAAATAAATGGCAAAAGAAGTTAAATAATCTTGAAGAACTATCAGAAAATACCATGCGGACAGAGATTGTCAGTTTTATTTTGTAACTGCTCTGCCAAGTGCAAAGCAAAAATGTTGTTGATACTACTCAAAATGTGGTTTGCATTACAAATTGGCTGCAACCTGAGTTGTCCCAAAGGAGTCATGGTCTAGAAGAGTTTAAAGGCCTATGTGACCTTAGAATGTTGACAGCTTCTAATTTTAAGATTTTCATTTCTGATATGGTTGGCAGGTTGTACTTATTCTGTGTTTTATTGCTGTCACAATCTCAAGCAACTGTATCATTATAAATTATGAAACAAGCTGGTTGACTAGTATGAAGTCAAAATACACCTAACAACCTTCTGCATTTTATTAGAAGTACTGACTTTCATTTCAACTCCGGGCTCATGAAAACACTGTAAAATATCCTTTCCAATCTGTATACCTGTCTGTCTTAGCTAGGGTGCAGTATGACAAACCAACAGGGATTCTGAACCTCATGTTTACTCTTTTGTGCTCTGTCTACTGTCTGATTAAATCAATAATTTTTTTGTACATCAACTTAAGATATCATCTTCTTTGCCTTATGCGCTGCTTTAGAAAGATGTAGTATCTGAGTATCACAAAGAAAAAAAGGTTTTCTGATTATTAAAGTGGACTAGAAGTATACAAGTAGTGACTTATTGCAACCCATAGACACTAGTAAGTGAAAAATACTAAATATTTACTATATTCAAACTATTCTGTAAACATGTATGTACCTATTTCCTGAGCCTCAGTAGTCTAGGATAGATCAGTTCCTCTGTTTTGTAAGTTAGACACCTCAGTTAAGAACCTCAGGTTGCCTGTTATTAATCATGCTTAAATATGTACGCATAAATGACATTTACACACACATGTCCAAACACATATAATTGTCACTATTGTAAGGAAATAGAAAATAACACCTTTCTTCCTGCTGAGGAGCACATACAATAAGGCAGAAAATATGTCCTTTTAACTATTACACCAAGGGAGAAATCTCCTAATCCTTATTAAATAATTTCATAATTGATCAGCATGAGTAGTTATAGAGAAAGGCATGATCAGTTAGAGCTACGACCTAAACCCATTGAGGTGAAATTTGAGATAGTCCCTTGCACCATTAAGTTACAGTTTGGCACCTGTCACGGAGGCACCCACAAAACAA